>CAMOHE010050887.1:14752-45397 GCA_946598075.1 Artocarpus hirsutus | reverse complement strand
CGCCCCCCCCCCCCCATGACGCTGCCTTGGGTCGAAAGTCCCAGAACACACTGTACAGGAATTGACTTGGTGAGGACTCAGGGCTTGATGTCCCCTCATCGGAATACCCTCGGAATTTTTGGAGGGTGGCCAAGCACGCCCATTTAGGTTTCGAGAAGTGGAGTGTTACTTTATTTAATGTGGATACTTAGGAATAATGATGAATTGTAATATTTTTATATATGTATAAGTGTGAAACTTGGTAATAGTTAACTATAGTATCCACGAGTTGTGATCATAATAAACCTCATAGTCTGGTATATGATGTAAATTAACTAACTATGCAGTTTTAATGTGGTAATGAATAAAACCTTAAGATGAGTAATGATTTTTCCTACTGGGCATGTTGATGCTCATCCCTATCATATTTACATCTCTCGGGTGGAACTCAGTGCAACTTATCTGATGAGGAATAGGCAACAATACTGTTGATTTCGTGTTAAAAGATCTTTATTTAATTGTAACTCGTCTAGATTATGTAAGATTCGTATTTCTTTTGTGATGACTGTGTTAAGTTATTTGGAAATTGTACTATGGTGGTGATGACTGTATTTCAAATATTTGGTGCTACACTAAAAACTATGGTTTGTATTTTAAATGTTTATTTTTATTTTTATTTTGTTTAAAGATCCATGGGCATTGTTTAATGGATTTAAATAATATTGAATTTAAGTCTATTTTATTTATTCAATACTGCTAACCCCTACATAGGGGCGTTACATAATTTTTAGTATTAGAGCCTAGCTTCGGTTAACCTAGGGGGTGTAGCACCACTTTAAAAATTAATCTTTTGGAATAATTTTAAAGTTAAGTGTTAATGTCATCATCATTGGGTACTAATCCTGGTTAAATTTATGCAGGCAGTAGAAATTATGCCGTCAAGACGTCAAGTGCAATCATCTGAGCATTCACAACCAGTCGAATAGGTTTAGGAAGTTGAACAACTTGAATCGATGGAACAAGCTTAGGAAGATGAGCAACCACGATGGGCAGCACAAACCCTGCCAGCTACATCGAAAGTGAATAATCTAGGACAAATTCTTCAAGCTTTGCAAAATGTGCAAAGACCTATGGAAGCTCGTGATCCTGAGCAACGACATTTGTCCCTACTAAAGGAGTTCATGAAGCAAAAACCTCCTGTATTTAGTGAAGAATCCAATCTTATCATAGCAGAACAATGGCTAAAGGCGATTAAAAAGAAGTTAGAGACCTTGAGAATTCCACAAGAGTATTGGGTTGGTTTTCAACATATATATTTGAGGGAAAAGCCGAAGAATGGTGGGATCTTCAGAAGGACAACTATGACGTGCCGAACCTCACATGGGAGCAGTTCGAAACTATATTTCATAACACTTATATTCCTCAGAGCCATAGGCAAGCAATGATGCAAGAATTTGAAAACCTAGTGCAGGGAGATACTATGGTTGCTAAATACCATGCTCGATTTATAGAATTGTCTCGCTACAATCCCGGAGCTATATCGGATCCAATGGCGAGGTGCAAAAAATTTAGAAATAACCTGAGACTGAAAATTAGACAAATGATAGCTGCTGTCCCATCTATAGATTTTCTTGAGCTTGTAGTCGTGGCACAACTAGCAGAAACAGAACTAAATAACTCCTATGGAGAGTATAAGGGTTTTGGTGGGCGTCAAAGGAAGGTAGGCAAAAAGGAGAAGTCACAAGGATAGGTCACTCAGCATAGTGGAGTGACTATTGGTGGTGGATCTTCTGGTAGTGGTCGTTTTCAGCCATATGCTTGTCATAACTATAGACAAGTGGAACATCTAAGGAGGAACTGTCCTAACGGCCCTGCATAATCATTCCTTACACCAAGGCCACAAGGAACTCATTTTGGTTCCACTGTTTAGGGAGGGAGTCAAAATCGGGGAGCACCTCAACAAAACATTCCAGCTTCCCAAATCTCAATAACTCAATCTCGAGGGTTCCAACTCCAGTACAACTACCACAGGGCTCAAATTTCTATGCCAATCAGAATTTTCAACTGACTTCACAAGGTTCAGTGAATCAAGGGCCATATTTTCCTAGAAGAAATAATAATAAGACTAGTAGTAGCCAAGGAAACCGAGGAAAGAATGATAAGAGGAAAGCAACAGCACAAGCTTATGCAATTACGGCTACAGCTGGACAAGCAAAGCAGGCTGATCACTCCGTTGTAGATGGTATGATTCATGTGTCTCATTCTTGGGCTCATGTATTGTTTGATACTGGTGCTACTCATTCATTTATATCAATGTTATTTGCTCCTGTACTACAACTAGAAATAGAAACATATAGTTCGCCACTAACCCTTAGAACACCAATGGGCGGGATAGCTGAAGTATCCATAATTTGTAAATTAGTGTGTCTTGTTATAGGAGAATATAAACTATCAGCTGATCTATACGTAATAACTATGACAAAGTTTGATGTAATCCTAGGAATGGATTGGCTAACCAAATATCAGGCAATAGTGGATTGTCATAAGAAACGTGTCTCTTTGTTCATCAAGAATAGACAAGTCATTGAATTTCAAGCAAAGATAGGAACAGTGGCACCAACCCCGGTGCTTAAGGCTTGTATTGGAGGGCGAAGGAATTTCATCAATCTAGGGACAATCTTTGCTTTGAAGAGAGAACTAAAGAGCAGCGACCCATCCTCTCACACTCCTGTGGTGGACGAATTTTTAGATGTTTTTCTAGATGAATTGCCAAGACTTTCGCCTGATAGAGAAGTCGAGTTTGTCATTGACCTAATCCCAGGAACAGCGCCCGTTTCCATTGCTCCATAACGAATGGCACCTGCTGAGAAGGTGGAATTAAGGAAGCAGTTAGACGAATTACTGGAAAAAAGATTTATTCGACCAAGTACATCACCTTGAGGAGCTTCAGTGCTTTTTGTGAAGAAACATGACCGATCGTTGAGACTCTGTGTCGATCATCGCTAGCTTAATCGACTGACTATCAAGAACAAATACCCTCTACCTCGAATTGACGAGTTGTTCGATCAGTTAGGACGGTCTCGCTACTTCTCAAAGATTCACTTACAATCTAGATATCATCAACTGAAGATAAGGGAGGAGGACATTCCAAAGATGACTTTTCGGACTCGCTACAGTCACTTTGAGATTCTTGTCATGCCTTTCGGGTTAACCAATGCACAAGCAGCTTTTATGGACTTGATGAACCGTGTCTTCCGACTGTACTTAGATCAATTTATCATTGTCTTCATAGATGATATCTTTATCTATTCCAAAACTAAAGAAGAACATGCTAAGCATTTGAGGATTGCTCTACAGACGTTGAGAGAACGAGGTCTCTACGCAAAGAGAGAGAAATATGACTTCTGGATGACAAAGGTCAAGTTCCTTGGACACATTGTCTCTGAAGAAGGCATCTCAGTAGACCCATCCAAAATTGAAGCGGTGCTAAATTGGGAACGACCAAAGAACGTGTCAGAGATCCGAAGTTTCCTCAGATTAGCTGGATACTATTGACGCTTCGTAGATAATTTTTCAAAGATTGCTTCTCCATTGACAAGACTCACAAGAAAGAATGTTAAGTCCATGTGGGATGATAAATGTGAAGAAGCATTCGAGAAATTGAAGCGAAGACTCACAAGTACACCTGTACTCATCACACCCAACAACAAAGAGCCTTACACAATATACACTGATGCCTCAGGAAACGGTTTAGGTTGTGTGCTAATGCAGCATGGACGAGTAGTTGCCTACGCCTCATGTCAGTTGAAACCCCACAAGAGGAACTACCCCACACATGATCTTGAGTTAGCTGCTGTGGTTTTTGCACTCAAGATTTGGAGATGTTATCTATATGGCGCAAAGTTTGAGCTTTATACGGATCATCAAAGTTTGAAAATATTTGTTTACTCAAAAGGACCTCAACCTAAGGCAACAAAGATGGACTGAGTATATGGTGGATTACGACTTTAATATCCAATACATCCTGGAAAAGCAAAAGTAGTGGCGGATGCTCTAAGTCGTAAGAACAACGGAATTATACCCAGTCTAGCATTGGAATATTGGAGACGAGTCATCACCATCGTCGACTTCAACTTGCAATATTATGAAGATGATGAAAGAGCTTTTTTATTCAATGTGCTAGCAACTCCTACGTTAATCCAGCAAGTAAAACAAGGATAATGGTACGATGAAGGATTACGTATAGTCTGGGAATAAATACAAAATGGTGAACAACTAGATAGATGGCAAATTGAGCCGGAAGGGTTCCTACTTTACAAAGGAAGATTGGTTGTTCCAGGGGATCCTTATCTCATACATGCAGTGTTAGATGAAGCACATCGTTCAAAGTTCGCTATTCATCCTGGAAGCATTAAAATGTATATGGATCTAAAACAACAACACTAGTGGCGAAGAATGAAACAAGATGTAGCAACCTTTGTCTCTAAGTGCATGACATGTCAACAGGTTAAAGTAGAACATCAAAAGCCTAGAGGCGAGTTGAGGAGTCTACCTATTCCAGAATGGAAATGGGATCATGTGACAATGGACTTTGTTACCGGATTTCCTAAAACTCAAGTAGGGCATGATGCTGTTTGGGTAATTGTGGATCGTTTAACTAAAACAGCCCACTTCATCCCAATCAAAACTAGTTGCAATGTCTCAAAATTATACCAATTGTATGTGGAGAAGATAGTGACATTGCACGATATACCCATGTTAATAGTCTCTGATAGGGATACACGTTTTACATCAAAGTTCTAGAGAGGATTACAGAAAGTTTGAAAACACAACTGAATTTCAGTACGGCCTTTCATCCTCAAACAGATGGACAATCTGAATGTGTCATTCAAATTCTTGAGGATATGCTTCAAGCTTGTGTACTAGACTTTGGAACCAATTGGGTTGCACAGTTACCATATGTTGAGTTCGCATACAACAACAGTTACAAGGCGAGTATTAGAATGGCTCCATATGAGGCTTTGTATGGTAGGCCTTGTAGATCTCCATTATGTTGGGCTGAAAAGGAAGAACGTCTCGAACTTGGGCCCCAATTTATCAGAGAAACAACGGACAAGACCGGATTATTCGCGACCGTCTTCACACAGCTCAAAGTCAACAGAAGAAATATGCAGATAAGAGGAGACGACCTTTAGAGTTCATGGTTGGAGACTTTGTGTTCTTGAAGGTGAAACCAATGTGGGGTGTGTCTCGATTTGGTGTTAAAGGAAAGTTAGTACCAATATATACAGGACCGTTTGAGATTGTGGAATGCATTGGAACACTGGTATACCGTTTAGACCTACCACCACAATTGTCTCATGTACATGATGTGTTCCATGTATCGATGTTGAGGAAGTATGAATCCGACCCTTCACATGTAATTATGTGGACAGATATACCAATTCAAGGAGATACGACCTATGAAGAAGTTCCAGTTCAGATACTAGATCGTGAAATAAAAATATTACGTCGTCGTGAAATTCCTCTGGTGAAAGTGATGTGGCAACATCATAACGTCGAAGAAGCCACATGGAAACTTGAATTTGAAATAAGAGAGAAGTATCCACATTTGTTTTAACATTGTAATCAGTGTATGAAATTTCAGAGATGAAATTTTTAAAGGAGAAGAGAGTTGAAACACCCGTTATTTTAACGGGTATGATTTTTGTAAAATCATATGAATAAAATATCACTTTAGTATTTTAACCAAGTCTCCGTAGTAAATATTTAAAACCTACCTATCACTCGTCACTTCTATCAACATTGTCTCGCTACATTAATGCTCAATTAAGTAGCCTCCTTCTCATTTGAAGACATAGAATTAATTCACCTTAACTACTTAGAGACATAAAATTAATTCACCTTAACTACTTAGAGACATAAAATTAATTCACCTCAACTACTAGGAGACATTGATATATTTTCTCAACCACATTTTTGAATGCTTCCTTCATCTTCTTCCACAACTTGGCCCATTTTCCCCCTCAATTATGTTGGCATTATTTGCTAAAAGTCTCAATGGGAGACATGATAATATTTTCTTTTAATGCTCATTTGTTTCTTCCTACAACTTTTCCCATAAACCTATAATTATCTCCCTCTTCTCAATTATTTTGATGCCTAGTTATTCAACCATCACTACTTTCTACTCTAGTTTCTCATTCTTCCATTTCTCACTTCAATTTCTAACTAAAGACACAAGGCATAAAGCTCTCTTTGTAGCCAAGTAACTATAATTTCCAGCCATGTTTGAAGTTGCTTTGGAGTCAATTCAAGCTTGATTTTTAATCCAAACTTTGGTGTTTTTCAAAGGAGTTTTGAGGTAGGTTTTCTTTAATTCAAACTTCACTTTAGTATGTATTTTCTCCATATTTAATGCATGATTTTCATGTTCCAAGTTCATGCAAATTTCTAGTTATGTTAATATGCATATTTGAGCATTTATGAACAAAAACTTGAGTCTTGCGTTGAAACCGACAACAAACCTTCATTTTAGTTTGATAACAATATTACAAACATACTAGGAATGTTGAAAACCTATTTCCATAACTTTAAGATTGATGTTTTAAGGTTTTAAGCTTGAAAAGCAAACTTATGCATGTTTTCCTCATTATTTACAAGTAAGGCTAAAGATATAGTTTGATGATGATTTTGTTATAAGACTCATGATAATATATTTATTATGATTATATAATGCATGCTGCTTATTTTGGAATGGTTTTGAAATTTTGAATAAGAATAATATGCTTTGGGTTTAAGAATAACTTAACATTCAATAAACCTTGTATTATCTCTATAAGTAGTAGCTCTTTCTTGAAATTCTGGGATTAGATAAAAATGAATTTTGTAAATTGGTTTACATATTTTAAAAGTAGACATTCTAAGCTTTCCAACGAGCTATCATGAGCCTAAATCGGAGTTATATTTTATTTTCTATGAATTTTTTAATTCTCGGGTTAAAAACTAGTAAACTTACCAGTGGCAGTATACCACCCGTCTACCTTAAGTAAATTACCCAATTACCCATGTGCTAATTGTAAATAGTGAACCCAACTTTGCTCACGTTCTAATCCTTGAATATCCTGCAATCTTTCCAAAACCATCTTAAGTGATTTATGAATCTTATTAGAGACTAAAATATATAGATTTATACTTAATTCATTTATGGATGTGGTTATATGTTATGCTTTAGTTTTAATTGTCCTTATGCACACCTTAGGATCAAAGGTGTTTGGAGCTTACGTTAATTAAATTTCTGAGATTAAAAGATTGTTGAGAAGCTTGGAAGGTAGAGATTCTATTACTCATCTTTTGTGAGGTTTTTACAGAATTAAAATTGATTTTTTTACCACAAGATATATGTATTTATGTTGAACTGCTATTATATGAGAATGTGACGCCCCTATATGGGGGTTAGTAGTATTGAATAAATAAAAATAAATTTAAATTCAATATTATTTAAATCCATTAAACAATTCCTATGGGTCTTTAAACAAAAATAAAAATAAAAATAAACATTTAAATACAAACCACAATTTTAGTGTAGCACCAAATATTTAAAATACAGTCATCATCACCACACAACCATCACAAAAAAAATACGAATCTTACATAATCTAAACGAGTTACAATTAAACAAAGATCTTCCATCATGAAATCAACAGTATTGTTGCATGTTCCTTGTCAGATAAGTTGCACTAAGTTCCACCTGAGAGATGTAAATATGATAGGAATGAGCATCGATATGCCCAGTAGGGAAAATCATTACTCACCTTAAGGTTTTATTCATTACCACATTAAAACTGCATGGTTAGTTAATTTACATCATATACCAGATTATGAGGTTTATTATAATCATATCTCGTGGATACCATAGTTAACCATTATCAAGTTTCACACTTATACATATATACAAATATTACGATTCGTTATTATTCCTAGGCATCCACATTAAATAAAGTAATACTCCACTTATCGAAACCCAAATGAGCGAGCTTGGCCACCCTCCAAACATTCCGAGAGTATTCCGGTGAGGGGACATCAAGCCCCAAGTCCTCACTAAGTCGATTCTTATACAGTGTGTTTTGGGACTTTCGACCCAAGGAAGCGTCATCACCTTCCCCCTATTTTACTTTTTAGGGTAATCGTGCCCAAGGACGTAACCACCGCCCTCTTCACGTCTCACCATTTCTCAATGTTCTATCATTATTTATAGAATCAATTTTCCTAACCATGCTTTCCAACTTATAACAACATATGTTAATTCGTTATGTTCCTCGCTAATCAATACAGGGCGAGTTCATGTTATAGTTTTATATGTGATTCTCATATAATAGCAGTTCAACATAGATACATATATCTTGTGGTAAAAAATCAATTTTAATTCCATAAAAACCTTACAAAAGATGAGTAATAGAATCCCTACCTTCCAAGCTTCTCAACAATCTCTTAATCTCGAAAATTTAATTAACGTAAGCTCCACACACCCTTAATCCTAAGGTGTACATAAGGACAATTAAAACTAAAGCATAACATATAACCACATCCATAAATGAATTAAGTATAAATCTATATATTTTTGTTTCTAATAAGATTCATAAATCACTTAGGATGATTTTGAAAAGGTTGCAAGACATTCAGGGATTAGAAGTTGAGCAAAGTTAGGTTTACTATCTACAATTAGCACATGGGTTATTGGGTGGTTTACTTAAGGTAGATGAGTGGTATACTGTCACTGGTAGGTTTACTAGTTTTCAACCCGAGAATTGAAAAATTCATAGAAAATAAAATATAACTTCGATTTAGGCTCATGATAGCTCGTTGGAAAGCTTAGAATGTCTACTATTAAAATATATAAACCAATTTACAAAATTCATTTTCATCGAATCCCATAATTTCAAGAAAGAGCTACTGCCCATAGAGATAATACAAGGTTTATGGAATGTTAAGTTATTCTTAAACCCAAAGTATATTATTCTTATTCAAAATTTCAAAACTATTCCAAAATAGGCAGCATGCATTATATAATCATAATAAATATATTCTCATGAGTTTTATATCAAAATCATCATCAAACTATATTTCAAGAATCACATATGAAACTATGACATGAATCCGCCCTATATTGATTAGCAAGGAACATAATGAATTAACATATGTTGTTATAAATTTGGAAGCATGGTTAGGAAAATTGACTCTATAAATAATGATTAAACATTAAGAAATGGTGAGATGTGAAGAGGGCAGCGGTTACGTGATTGGGCACGAATGCCCTAAAAGGTAAAAGAGGGGGGGTGATGACGCTCCCTTGGGTCGAAAGTCCCCGAACACACTGTACAGGAATCGACTTGGTAAGGACTCGGGGCTTGATGTCCCCTCATCGGAATACCCTCGGAATGTTTGGAGGGTGGCCAAGCATGCCCATTTGGGTTTCGATAAGTGGAGTGTTACTTTATTTAATGTGGATACCTAGGAATAATGATGAATTGTAATATTTGTATATATGTATAAGTATGAAACTTAGTAATGGTTAACTATGGTCTCCACGAGATATGATCATAATAAACCTCATAATCTGGTATATGATGTAAATTAACTAACCATGCAGTTTTAATGTGGTAATGAATAAAACCTTAAGGTGAGTAATGATTTTCCCTACTGGGCATGTCGATGCTCATTCCTATCATATTTACATCTCTCAGGTAGAACTCAGTGCAACTTATCTGACAAGGAACATGCAACAATACTGTTGATTTCGTGTTGGAAGATCTTTGTTTAATTGTAACTCGTCTAGATTATGTAAGATTCGTATTTCTTTTGCGATGACTGTGTTAAGTTATTTGGGAATTGTACTATGGTGATGATGACTGTATTTTAAATATTTTGTGCTACACTAAAAATTGTGGTTCGTATTTTAAATGTTTATTTTTATTTTTATTTTGTTTAAAGATCCATGGGCATTGTTTAATAGATTTAAATAATATTGAATCTAAGTTTATTTTTATTTATTCAATACTGCTAACCCCCACATAGGGCGTTACAAACCCTAAGGAAATTGGGTGTTGAAAGAAGTGCCTATCTCATGAGTTAAAGCTTGGTGGTTTGTGAAGGTCTTCATGAGTCTCGGGTAGAAGAAGTTACCATCTCGTACATGGTATGATCGTGCCAAGTCAATTATGATAGTGGAAGAAGTCGAGTTAAGTATCGTTTAGTGATAGTGGACGTAGGCATATTACCAAAGACTATATGATTGTGCTTGCCTATTCTTCTTCTTACTCTTTTTCATTTTGCAAGTTATTTGTTATTGATATACTCTCTTAGTAGCTTGTCATTTTTTTTTTTTTGAGAAAGAAGCGTCTTGCCAAATTCATTGCTTGATTTTATTTCATTTTGTGATGTTAGTTAATAGTTCTTAAATTTACTTGTATTCTTTTGACTTTTGTGATTGATTCTAATTTTTTCAATAATTTGAAAAAGTTTTAAAAACCCAATTCACGCTTGCTATTAGGTAATTATTTTTGGGCTAATAGTTTTCACTCTTTTAGCCCAAAACTCAAAATTTTGTCAGGCTAATCCCTAACACCGAAAGCTAAGTGTCTGTTTGACAAAAGTGATTAGAACCATTTTTAATGATTTTAGCCACTTTTGTTATAGTATTTTCTCTTATAAAACTTAAATAAAAAATAATTCAAATCATTTAAAAATTTATGCCACTCTCTTCAATGAACTTTACATCCTTGGATTGAATTTTTAGTGAGCAAACTCATTGCCCTTAAGGGCCCATTTGGTTACACTGTTTAAAATGTTTTTGATGTTTTTGGAAATATAAAAAACGAAAATGCAGTTGAGAACCTGTTCGGTTACAATTTGGGCCCAAAACAAAAATGAGAACATTTTTGAAATTTTGCAAAATTTTGTTGAAAAAAGAAAACGAATTATAATCGTTTTCATTTTTTCTCATCTGATTACTCATCTTCTTCGCTTGCAAAACCTCGACCTCCATCTCAACTCTGACTGTGGTTCCCCTGCTCTTTTCAAACCCATCTCTATTAGCAAATCCACGATCTCTCTTTGCTCTTTTTCGCTCCTCTTACTTTGTCAATTTCAGCCAAGCGAGCAGTTTCGCTTTGCTGGGGTCTTACACTCGTTCTGACAAGGGTTTTTTAGTGGATCGAGGCTTTTTAGTGGATCTCTCTATCCTTACACCATCGAAGCTCTGATGCTGTGACTTTGTGAAATTGACGAGGTATGCACCTCTCCACTCCTTTCCTCTCTTCCTTGATTTGGGGGATTGTGGGTTTTTCATCTGTAAGGAGATAGCTTGGTCATGTTAGCAACTATTTGTTGATTCGGGGGATTGTGAGTCTATGACTTGAAGTTTTTGCATGCTATGCTTCATCTCTGTGTTGATACACTTTTTCCTTTTGAGATACGAGATCCGGGTTACTTGTGAATCATATCTTCGACCATATATGCATGGTTTCCTTTTTTTCCCCCACTTTCTAATGTGTCCTTTTTTTGTCTATATGGTGCTGTTTGTTCTTAGTTTGCATATGAGAAGAGAAATGTGTTCGGTTTAGTAGATATTTGAGAGAAAATATTCTTCTTGATGAATTTCCATTATTACGACCTAAGAGCTTAATGTATATTTAACCTCCGAAGAATGCTTGAGCCAAATGAAAAATATGGCTGTTTTTTTGTTCATAGTTTCCCTTTTTTTCCCAAACTTTCTATTCTGTCCTTTTTTTTTCTATATGGTGTTGGCCTTCTTAATTTGGTGCTGGCCTTCTTTCTGTTCTGTCCTGCACAAATGATTCCATTGTACAAGACATTGTAACATTGTCAACCACTGAAATCCAACCATCAAGTTTCATTTAGAATTTATTACCTTTGGTCCAAACTTGAAATCACACTATTCTTGCAGTTTATGATTTAAATGATTTACCTCTACCGCTCAGAAAATGCATGTATAATACTTTACGAAAAGGCATCATCCCAAGTTCCAGACCATCAAAGTTGACTTTGTTTTAAGTCATTTAAAAATGAAACCGGATAATTTCAAGTCCAAAAATTCCCTCTACAGCCTGACCAATGCCCATATCCCACTTCTCCAAGTATTTGTCCTTTCATATTGCCTGTTTTCCAAGAATAATAACACATACTCCAGTCCCATTGTTTAAATTCCCTAAACTGATGAACTGAATTATCACTTGCTAGATCATTTAGTACTAAAAATTTGTTAGATCACTTGAGGTCCCCAGAGTTCATAAGTTGATACTGAAAAAACAAGAGACTGACAAAACCTTTTCTTTTTGTCTTGTTTTCACCTTGGATTGAATCTATTCCAAGATGACCAAGAATATCAAGCAAAGATGAGATTCACATGTTACCACACAGAAATGAAAAAACCATTATCTCTCCAGCTGTAGTCTCATGCATTCAACATTTCATACATATCGAGTCTGATGTATAAAATGGGACACAGAATGTAGCCAACATTGAAACCCCCCAGAATATAGGGACCTAGAGTCTAAAAACAATATATTGTAGATTTTTAATGAACACAACACAACAAGAATATATTGCAGATTTTTTAACGTCCTGCCATTTCATGTATGCATATATTGCAGACTTTTTAACGCTCTGCCATTTCATCTATGCATATTTTGTAAAAGTCTGGTATAAGCCATGTGTGTTCTGTTTCACATTTAACCTGTGTCAACTAAACATGTTCAAATTTGATTCTCTTGTTATTAATTGAATCCAATATTGTTTGGAGACCAGAAATTTTGAGCAGCTGTAACACCTACATTTATCTTTTGATCCTAACTAGCTTTGTGATGTGTACTGCTGCTATGAATTTGAACTCCCATTAGCCCTTTGCATGTTTACTCACTGAATTTGGCATTTTGCTTTGTATAATACCCATATGATTGGTTTTCTCATCTGTTTGTCTAATGAATACGACTTGTTTTGAAGAAGGGTGCTATCTTGATCGAGATTAGTATAAAGGCGCTGATGAGTGCCAAATTTTAGATATTTTTCATTTATGAGATAGAGTGTGGTAATGTACCCTGGTTGTAATCTGTGTAATTGTGCCAATTTTACTAACCTTGGAATGACGCATGGATTTTCAG
The DNA here is from genome assembly GCA_946598075.1 of Artocarpus hirsutus. NCBI lineage: Eukaryota > Viridiplantae > Streptophyta > Magnoliopsida > Rosales > Moraceae > Artocarpus > Artocarpus hirsutus. The sequence continues at coordinate 32,240 of CAMOHE010050887.1, read as the reverse complement.
CTAGTTATTGCACATTTTTATCTTATGTTTGCTAACAACCTAAGACACCAGAGCCACTTGATCTAAAACATTCTACATGGAGTACAAGTAATTTCAGAGTTTTCATACTTATTTATAGATGAGTGATAGCATGGAACATGCTACTTGGACGTCGGAATGTGAAAACTTCCTCATTGACTTGTTGCATGAGGAAACAAAAAGTGGATTGCATTCATCTACCTTAGACGACAAAACTTGGCTGAAAATTGAAAACGAGTTAGTTGCAAAGTTTAGGGCACATTATACGCTTGCGCAGCTGAAGGCAAAGTGGAATAGACTAAGGATTGCTACAAAAGACTTTGATAAGTTAATGTTAAACTATAGGATTTGGTTGAAATCCTGAGACAAACACTGTCAGTGCTACTAAGGGTGTATGGAAGAATTATTTAGAGGTAATAATATTTCAACATGACTTTGTGATTGTTTTTCATTAGTTGGCAGTGGCTAGTATACAATTATTGTTAATTGTTGGAAAAAATTATTTTGGGCAGAAATATCCTGAGAGGAAAAAGTACAAGAAGGGGGGGCTTAGCCAAATATGATGCCCTCTCCAAAATTTTTGGTGGGACACTAGCCACAAGAAAACAAGCAATGGGTCCACAAACCGCAACCAACATAGGAGGTGCTGCGAACAAGTTTGTTCAAGAGGTGGAACCTGAGGAAGAGACAGGAGACTCCGATGACATATTGAACACCCCCCAATTGAAGGTTAAAGCTTCTGGTGGCAGTAGTAGCCCTTCGAAGAAAAAGAGTGCCACTAAGAGTCTTGTGGAATCTGTCAATCGCTGGTCCAAAAGTCAGGCAACAAAAAGTGAAGCCTCTGTACGTGCACAAGAAGAATTCTACCACTATATTGCCGAAAAGCGAGCTCATTTAGCTACCGCAAGTAGTTCTGCTAATGATGCATGGGATAGTGTCCCTATCTGCATGGTAATACTGAATGCAATTGAGGACTTAGAAGATAGGGTTTATGCACTGGCGGTACAGGAGTTTGCAATGAAAAAAGAAATGAGACAGGTGTTTATCAATGTGCCACCTGAGCGTCGCTGTGGATTTCTCCTATCACTCTTTTGCTAGTGTCTTTCCTAGTGTAATTTGCCTTGGAACTTTTTTTTTTCAACATCGCATGAACAGTTTTTTCTAGTGTTGTTTGCTTACGTTTATTGATTTTTTGGATGTTGTGGACATTGTTTACGTTTGTGATTTGAGTGTTGAGAACTTATTATTCGTGCTTTACTAATGTTTATATTATATGTTTTTCTTTTAAGTCATACTAGCATAATAATGTCCGCGTTTATCAATGATAGGTTAATTTTGTTTTTTGGCTCATCAAGTAGTGATGAAGATTATGCAATGATGCTTGGGATATGTAATGACGCAAATGAAGAAATTAATCGCGACATAGAAATAATACAAGAAACTATCAATTACACCAATAAGCGTCCTCCACGTAGTAGTGCATCGACAGGATGCTAATACGTGTTGGAGCAATTATTAAATGATAATAATGGGTTGTACAAGATGTGTCACATGCATAGAGAACCGTTTTTAGCAATTGTTGACCTAATTCAACAACATAACCTATACCCTTAAAATAAATTAATAATACAAGAATCATTGATGATGTTTTTAAGAATAATTTTTCACTCGGATTACAATAGGCAAATCTAAGATAGGTTTGTACACCCTGGGGAGACAGTTAGTCGGCATTTTGGTCAGATGTTGAATGCTATTTGTGCCTTCACTAATATCATCGAAAATAAGAGATAACAATAAATACTGGCAGTGGTTCAAGGTAAATTGAAGTTGAATTGTTAGTGAATTTGGGAAATGTTACATTACTTGTTATATTAATACTTTGTTGTATAAGACTGTGTCGCTGCCATTGACGAAACACATATTTAAGTTGTTGTTCTAGCTGCCCTTCAAATTGTGTATAGAGGAAGGCAAAATATGTGCATGCAAAATGTTATGGCAACTTGTAACTTCAACAAGTTGTTCACTTATGTCTATAGCGGATGGGAGGGCACAACTGCTGATTCGAGAGTTCTTCAACATGCATCAGCAGATGAAGAAAACCATTTTAGGCGCCCACCAGGGAATGTATATTATGTTGTCTATTCGGGATATAGCAATGTGCGGGGATTTCTTGTATCTTATAGTGGCCAGAGATATTACCTACAACAATTTCAAGAATTTGGGGGTCCAACAAGACCTTAAGAATTGTTTAATTACCGACACTCTTCTTTGTGCAATTGTATAGAGAGGTGTTTTGGTATTCTTAACGCACGGTTCACCATTCTCAAACATATGACCAATTACCCATTAGGAAAACAAGTGCAAATAGTCATTGCATGTTGTGTAATTCATAATTTAATTAAAATACACACACACTTAATAATCCTCGATTCGCATGGTACGATGTGGATGACCAATTGAAGCAATTGAAGGTCAAAGACAAAGATGACGGCGGCAAAATAGTGACAGACAAGAAATATGATTCTTTGGTGCAACTACTGCTGACAGGCAATATATGCCTGAGTTTAGAGATCAATTAACTAATCAAATATGGGCAGATTACAACTAGTTAAGATTTGACGTAAAAAGATTTATGTATGTATCATCCACGTACATCATGTTTGATTTGTAATGTACGATTCATTAAGTAGATGTGACTCAATTGAATTAGTAGTTCTCGTCTTTACAAGTAATTCATCATTTAAGTGTATTTGAGAATGCTGAAAAAATTAATTTACAAAGAAAAGGAAGGTAAGGAAATCATTAAAAATAGCTGTAAATGTGTTAATCAATTGAAGACAGTAATAATAAATATCATTTGGTTTGATAATCTTAACTGTAAATTTTTTAAACAGTCGTTTTTAAAAATAGGTAAACCAAACGCATTTTCATTTTTTTTTGACTTATTCTTAAAATGACAAAACTATTAACCAAACACAATTTTCAAAACAAGCCTATCACGTTCTCCAAAATATTCTCATTTTTAACTTTTTATAAAAACCAAAAACAAAATAAAAACAATACCAAATAGGCCCTATTAAGAATCACGGCGAAATTCCAAAGCCTTGATGTTCGTTTCCTCATTTTTTCAAACTTGCATAAAAGTGGGATTTTTGTGCATTACTCTTCTTTTGATGTTTTATCAGCTTAAGTACCTAACCAAGTCTTTCTTTCTTTCTTTTTTTTTTTTTTAAAAGAACTCTTTAAGGGTTTGTACAATTTAAAACATTATAGTTTCACGCTATAGCAATTTTTTCTCATGCCAAAGATTTAGAACTACAAAGATTTTTCTATAACATATTATCTTATAAATTTAACTAATCATTAATTTAACATACTTTTAACTTTTGACTGGACCGATAAGAAATATTAGTTCATGGAAGTAATTTATCAAATATTAATTTTGTCACAACCTGTTTTTTCGGGCCGTGATAAAACTTTTTCTTACTTATATATAGGAGAAAATTTAGGAAATTTTTTTTTTTCCACATACAAAATTAATACCTTTAGAAACATAAACATATATATATATATATATATATATATATTTACTTAACTCTTTTGTTCATACAATATTGGTTTTCGCAACTTTGAAAACTCAAATATATTCTTGTACTTGCATAAACAACTGTTCTTATACAATTCATTTTCCAAACCTTACATTTCAAAATAACATAAAATCTGTGCAGCGGAAACATAACAGCAACGGATTCTATACCCAATCTGCACACTAATCTTCCCGCCACTAGCTCATCAATAAATTATTCTGACCTTCTCATCGGAATACCTGCAGCATGAAATACTTAATGAGCTTATGCCCAGTAAGTCCCATATAACCCACATGCACATTCAAATAAATGCATGATCTAATTATGCTTTCTTATAAACCTTTTTTATTATTATCATTTCTTATCTTTAACTCGGGCCCAAGTGTTCGTACCATTACACACTTAGGTCTATGTAACACCGCGATCATACTATAATCCTTAAACTCCTATTGAATCAGGCGTCGGTACGATATTTTTCTTAATTTCTGGTGATATAATTACCAATCTATTTATTATGGTTAACATACCATACATGAAGTGTTAAACATATGTTATACACGAAACATAAATGCTCTTATACAATATGTACACTTAGGTACATACTTTTCTACTCTCAGGTATACATTAATATACACACTGGTATACAATATAGTGTACACATAGGTATTTATTTAGTATACTCACATGTATACACTAACATATTTATAGATACTCATATCATTGCATACACATAGATATACACCTTGATATATACACAGGTATTCATATGCACATACCACATGCTATACCTACAAATTCATACTATAGGTGGGATGGTGTGACGCATGTTATTTTCCTAACAGTTATTAAGGTAATTACATTAATTTTTGGTGTGTAAATCAAAAATTTGTTTCATTTAAAATTTATTTCATAATATTTATTTCTACTTATTTTTAGAATTTTTGAAAATTTTCTATACTTATTTAGTATATTTATCAAAACGTCATGGTAGACCATCCTTTATTGTCCTTCATGTGTAATGGTTAAAAAAATAAAAAATAAATAAATAAAAGATGAGACTTATCAAACAAGTCACATGCCTTGGTTTTCCACAAAGGCCTTATATTTTTTTTTTCTTCCTTTTTTTGAGTCTCCTAATAAGACTATTCACTCACATGTCCAAAGCCACCGACTCTTAAAACATATCAGACAACTCATTTTTCTTCACATTTCACACCACTTACCCTTTCTCTTCCCCTTTCTATTTCGTCTGTTTCCTTCACTTTCTCAATTTGATCAAAAAGTTCCATCTCAACTCAGGATCTCTTTCTTCAAGCAAAATGTCAAGCCTAATAACAATTTCTCAAGAAAACAGGGTAGAGTTTCTAACCAAATACCTAAATTCTTCTCTACTTTCCCTTTATTTTAAATTACTATGTTTAGATTATATAATTGTTTTACATTTCGTGATCAGAGCTTGTGCTTTTGTGTGTATACAAATTGAATTGTGTTTGTTTTGAGTTTGAACAATTTCCTATTTAGATCATGTTTTTGTAAAGTGCTGTAAAAATCAATGTTTGAGAATTTTAAACATGTTTTATGCATAAAAGTTTGGGGAAAGAGATTTACATGTTTTATTGGTATGATAATCTATTGTTTCTATGTATTTTTCATGTTCTAGGATTTGTTAAAACAAGTCAGATTGAGCTTTGAAGCTCAAAATCTTTAAAAACAAAAAACTGAAGTTTTCTAGATTTTGCCTCAATTAGCAGGCTAGACACTGCCAATCGACAGGTCGAGCTTAATCGGTAGGCTGATTGGAGAATCCAAATTCATATATTTTTCACCGTTTTATGTTACAAAATGTTTCAAAGATTTCATATAAATGATTATGGCACACTAATAAGAATAGTAAAATAGATGGTAATCGGTGTGACTATGGATTAGGAATTGAGTTAAAGTATGGTAATTTTATGCGTCATAGGATAACGAAGTACTTGGAGCTTACATGGTGAGTTTGATATCATAAGCTGGAAGATATTAGCATGGTATTCACTAAGAGGTAGGAATTCTATTACTCATCTTTTGTGAGGTTTTGATAAATTAAAATTTGTTGTTTTATGTTGCAAGATATGTATAAAGTATTTTGAAGGTCTATGATTATATCTATAATATGATAATGTAGAACTCGCCTTGTATTGTACAACGAGGAACATAATGATGTGACACATGTTATAAATTGAAAAGCATGGTTAGGAAGACTAACTCTATAAATAACGGATGAATATAGAGAAATGGTGAGATGTGAAGAGGGCGGCGGTTACGTCCTTGCGCACGAATACCTTAAAAGATAAAATAGGAGGAAGGTGATGACGCTTCCTTGGGTCGAAAGTCTCAAAACACACTGTACAAGAATCAACTTGGTGAGGACTCGAGGCTTGATGTCCCCTCACCAGAACATCCTTGGAATGTTTGGAGGGTGATCAAAAGCGTCAATTTGGGTTTTGTTGAGTTGAGTGATATGAAATTCTATTGCACAGTGGGTATAGATGAGCATAATTGAATCCTAAATTAATATGTATATATATATATATATATGTATATATATATATGAAACTTGGTAAGAATGATCATAAGATATCCACTGGAATTGAACATGACAAATTGATGAACAATGATGAGAACTAACTAACCATGTATGTTTTAATGTGGTAAGGATAAAAACCTAAAGGTGAGTAATGGTTTTCCCTACTGAGCATGTTGTCGCTCATTCCCTTTTTATTTTCATCTTTTCAGGATTCACTAAGTGTGAGGTGGTTACAAGAAAAATAGTTGAGGAAGCTATGTAGCTATATTACGTTGGGATTGCTTCAATTGTAAAGAATGTTCTTCATGATAATGTAAGCATCGGTTGTTACTTTCTACGACTGTATTAAGATGAGTTAAGGGTTGAAATGATGATGATGATAGTTTTATATTATTAAAATTTAAGATGCTACATTAAACTGTGGTTTATTTATTTGTTTATGTTTTTATTTTATTTTGAGAGTTTTTATTTAAGTTCCCGGCAAATTATTTTGATGATTTATTTTATTTTCTAATCTTTATTTTATTTAATAAAAACTGTTAACCCTCACCTAGGGGCGTTACAGATGGGTACTTACTTGATTCGAATGTCGGGTAATTCAATCTTGATCTTTCCTCTATCCTAGACTTCTAGGATCCTATTGGCCAATTTCAAAGCCATTAGCGAATATTTACTATGTTTCAATACAAAGTGATCGTTAATTAATAAATCAAGTTGCATAACTGTATATAGCTTTGAAAACTACTGATTTTTCTTATTTTGATCTAACTCTACCCTATCGTCTCTAACGAAGGGTGGGAATCTTTCTAATCATTTCCTTTTCTCATTTGAAACATTTTAGAGCGGTTCGAGTTATTCGGGCAAAAATGACGATTTTGCCCTCCGTGGGCCTACTGACCTACCCAAGCTTGATTTCGTTATTCTAACAAAAATAATCATGTACTAATTTTAAAATAACACCCTAGTGGCTCGGATCTCCTTATTTCATATCTACGCCCCATTTTTGTAAAACTTTACAATTTAACCCTGAACTAAAAAATTTGACAATTTTGTCCCTAGGGCTAAAATTTATTTCTTTAAACTAAAATTTCCTATTTTTAATGAGAAACATTTTTACTCAAAGTACCATACCTTAAATCATTTTGAAAAATTACGTTTTTGCCATTTTAACATTTTTTTTTTACTTTTAACAAATTTTTAAAAAATTAAAATCTCACAAACGGTTGAGATTTTTGACGAACCGTTCGCGATACTTAACAATTTCATCGAGATCTACAACTTCTATGTCTTAACTTTTCCTAAATTCTCACTATACAGGGGTGTTTTTGGGCATTTTTCAAATCTATCGAGGGAAAACTTTTTCTTTCAATTTAGTCCTTAGGCTATTTTTGTAAAAATCCATTTTAAAACTATAAATCTATCCCTGCAAAGGTAGTTTCATTCTTTGTTTGAATCATTTTCCATGTCTAACCATCATTTTGAGACACTAAACCTAAAATTGCAAAAATAATACTTTTTCACACACACTACCAATTTTCAACATTTAAACCTTAATTGTCACAATATCCACATGCCAAAATTCATATTTCCATGGGATTCAACCAAAACTAGCTCAAGAACCCATATACTTTTGAGAAAATAAAAAATCAAACAAAAATCACAAATTTTCAAAACTTTAAAAATCAAAACTTACCCTAACTAGAACTTTTTGATTTCTAGCCTTCCAAGGCTCCTTTAAATCTCCTTTCTAGACATTATTTCCATGAAAAAATACCATGAATTAGCTTCCTTTCTTTTTCCCAAGAAAAAACCCTAAAAACCCTTGAAAAATTTTAGGTTTTTACCTTAAAACTTATGGAAATTCCTTGAACCCAACTTGTTGAACTTGCTTGGGGTTATTTTTACAAAGATTTGGGTTGAGAAAATTTTTGAGAACCTTCTCTAATGGCTGCCATGGGGTTTAGAGAAAAAGAAGATGAGATTTTTTTGCTAAACATGCATTTAATGCTTCCTTATCCACTTTGGTTACTTATCAAGAAACCCTTTGGGTTACCAAGTGTTTCAAGGTGATTGGGCCACCTTTCATGGCATGGTGGCTGTTGGGGTGCAATTTAGTTAGACCCAAATTGCCGATGGGCCAGAGCGGCCCAATGATGAAACTAATCAAATATATCAAAATTAGTCCAATCCAATTGCCCTTCGTTCGGTTTGATTATTTACGACGGTTTTATTCTATTGCTCATAATAAAGTACACATTCTTATAGTCGCCATTCGATTGGATTGATAGCTTCGAGCTGGCAGATACTTGCACGAATTGGCGGTTATAACACATCTAGTCATGTATCAGAACATGGGAAAGACGTGATTCTTGCAGCCTATCATCAATTGACACGTGTCCCACCAAGGTAGGCAGTTACAATGCATTGTCCCACTACATCAGACGGTTGAAGCCACAATTCATCATCGTTTTCTATATAAAGGAACAATTATTTCACCACAGGGGACATACGAAAAACAAAATATAGAAACTCTGCCCATTTACTTTATCATCTATTCTTACTCTCTTGTAATCTGTACTAAGAAAATTATAGTGAATTACAGTGGATGTAACTCTTCATTAATGGAGTGAACTACTATAAATCTTGCGTGTTGTTCATCTTATAGTTTTATCTCTTGTTCTTTTCATTCTAATTTTGCAGATAAACCTGAGTAAACAGGTCCATTTAATGGTGATTTGAGGCCTAAGATTTTAAACTAGTCAATTCAGGACTCTAACATTTAACTGTAGATTCACCGTCTACAGTGGCCCAATAGGAATTCAATGGGTGTCCACTTTGTGAGGCCTAAAAATTTACACTATATAATTTTTCACCATACAGTATTTTTCTGACACTGCTGTAGTCAAATTAGTGCAAACTTGTAACCTTAGACTGTGTAAACTATTTTACTTACCTTTGGAGGCCAAACGTAACATTTTTCATATCTGCGTTTTCACTTAGCAGTATACTTATACTGCGTCGGCCTCCTTTTTTCACTGGTTTGGGTTTCGATGGACTCTATGTCTTATTCGTATTCTAAGTATCCATTTGTGCATATCACAATTTTATAATTAATTGTGATATAAAAATTTATTTTATGGATATTATTTATAAATTTTTGAATAATTAAATTCATAAAATCTGTATTAAAATATCCAACATTGCATCACATTCACAATGAAAGTTTCAGTTAATACTGCTCAATTATACGTTATCACAATTTTACAAAAATTACAATTTTTAAAGATAAATTTATTAATTAAACCTAATTTAAATATTAAATTTTATTAATAAATTTCCCTTGTCATTACAAATTTATCTTCATGGAAGTAATTTATCTGTGTTACTGATGAGACTTTTACATCTTTTTGGGAACAAATCATATTAATTGTTTCCTTTTTTTCTTTTAAAGTTGATTAGGGTAGACGGCACATCATATGTACATATAAAACTTTTTTTATCCCGTTCTAGGGTTTTCTTTTTGTCATTTTATCTGGAAAGCCGCTCCCTTTTGACCTATTTGAAAAACGTGTCATATTTGGCCAATACATTCATCAAGAAGTGACGGACATCCGAATTTTTATATATAATATATATAGAGATAAAACTTTTTAATCCTTTTCTAGGGTTTTTTTGTCATTTTATCTTGAAAGCCGTTACATTTTCATTTATTTGAAAAACGCGTCGTGTTTAGCACATAAATTCAACAAGAAGCAGCACATATCCGAATTATCACACACACACACACATATTCCTAAAAACATTGATGTTGAATACTTTCAGAAATTTGCCTAAAGGCTATAAATATTTCACCAACTTTTAGAGAGAAACCATTAATATCCAACATAGCGCATTTAACCCCCAGTGTGCCAAGAAAATATTGTCTAAGTTTTACTTTCTCAATTCAAACCCCCATGCACCAAACTCGGAAAGTTTGCATGTTATGTAAACCATTAATATCCAACATAGCGCATTTAACCCCCACCGTGCCAAGAAAATATTGTCGAAGTTTTACTTTCTCAATTCAAACCCCCATGCACCAAACTCGGAAAGTTTTCGTGTTATGTACGGATAACAAAATAATTAACGAATCAAACTTTCCCCCGTAAATCCACAACATATAATGAATAAGCATGTAACTGTTTTACAATAGCAGCAAGCTACCCTTAGAAGCCTTCTGCTTTGAAGCCAAAACTCCCCAACTCAAATAAACAAATATTACAAATATCGAAAGACTAATTTAAAAAATGAAAAGGGTAAAAATTTGTAGGCTACCCTCAGACCCAAAATTAATAAATACATCCATCAGCCACCCTAGATTATACCCTTGTAAAATGGGAAGAAAAAACAGAACAAGTATGGAAAGAACCCCGCAAACTAATGGACAACGAAAATGGATTCAAGGGTTCTTGAAATCAAATATACCCTGTGCACTGTGTAGAAAGAACTCTCAACCTGAAGAAATGGTCCAACCTTGCTCGCAACTAAGAAGGGAAGGAGGCAAGGGGGATAGAAAACAAACCGGGAAAGACAGGCATTTGAAGAAATGGTCCAACCTAGCTCGCAAGTAAGAAGGGAAGGAGAAAAAGAGGATAAAAAACAAACCAGGAAAGACAGGCATGCTCTGCCATAGAACATACCAGCCCACCAGACAACCATGCAAAATCTAAAGTCCAAGAGAAGTGCCTGCTCCTGGCGTCTCGTGATCTCTCATTTCACACGTTACTGGGAACTCAATCACACAAAGCGACAAGCACTTCAGATGTTAAAATTCCTCAGGCCTCGCTGGCAACCATGGCCATGAGACGAACCAAATATCTGAATGGACGGGCAAAGACACTGTTTCTCTAAACCATTACAATACAAATGGAATAATAAACAAAGGATACAAACAAAATTTTAGCCATGCTGTGATACTTGGTGCATGAATTATGAAGCTTCGGCAGCTGCAGCATTCGCAATTTCTGCTCTCCTCTGATCGGCATGCTTGGCAATGCCATTTGCAAGAGCTTGATAGTGGAAGTCGAGTGTCTGCATAAGGTTCTGGAACCTCAATGGATCTGATTCTTTCATGGCTTTTGACACAGCACGAAAAATCAACCAATAGAAAGAAAGGGAAAGGCATGTGTTAGAACAATTACAAAAGAATTCAAGAATATAGTTTCACCCTATCACAAAGAGATGAACCTTTTCACCTACCATTGACTGAATCTACAAAGAAAATGAAAGGGTCCACCTCATCAAGTGGAGATTGCAACTCCTCATCGTCACTGTAATCATCATCCGAGTCTTCATCATCCTCATCTGTTGGTCGGAAAGACTTCACCTGTAACACCAAATGTCAGATCACAATAGATAACAAAAATTATGCTTTCTTTTTCTTTCTTTTCTTTTTTAGTAGAATGTTGGAACTCTCCGTTCTTTGTAGTTTTGTCTTTCTTTGATCTACTGAGAATGCATCATCCACTTGGTTCTTCCTTTATTTTAAACGGAATGGTACTTTTTTAAGCAGGGGAAAAAGCTAAAACTACATTTGCATTTAACCAATCCATTTATCGATCAACCCATCCTGAAAAAACAAAAGCTCTCAATTTCACACCTGTGCGGCTAATTTTGGAAGTCTAAAGCTATCGGCTTCGTCCCCATCCTCAGCATCAACTCCCATCTCCTTTTCAGATCCATTGCCATCTTCATCTTCATCGTCAGTTTGTAAACCATCCATATCATCATCATCCTCCGCTTCTTCTTCCTTCACAGCTTCTGCCGTTCAGTACAATGCAATCACATTTATTAAAAGTCTAGAATAAAACACATACACATTAATTAAGACAGAGAGAGACAGAGCAAGGTACCGGCCACTTGCTCCTTGTATGCAACTAGGAGATCAAGGGTTGCCTTAAAAACACGCTCCAAGGCATCCCCCGATAATTGATCCACTGGAAGCGCCAGTAGAGATGTCAATCCCAAGCAGCATACTTTCTTATCATGTTCCCTGCAACATGACAATTAGTTAAATAAAATGTACAATGCCTTTTACGAGGGAAAGGGATCAGAAGTTACATATAAAGAAAGAAAGAGAGCATAACACGGATGTAAAAGCCGAGGGGATGTACTAAAACCAAACAAAATTGATAGACTACCTCCTAAAGTTAGCACGCACACCACTTTTTTTAACTTGTTGAAGCATCTGCAACCAAAGGCCAAATATTTCTGTAGCAATGCCTAACTTTTGCAATATGCTGAGGGTCAATGCCGCATTGTAATAAAGAGCATCAGCAATCTGAATAAAAGAACAATCATGTTACAACTTGCCAAGGCATAGAACAAGCAATTGTAAGAGAACAAGAAAATTCCAACTACAAAGCTACACAATATAATATAATAGTCACAGCTACTACACACACACACATCAAATTTTGCAGTTCTGTCAAACATAAATGGCACAGCCAAAATATTTTTAAACGTTAAATAAGTACCAAACATTCAGCTCTACTTGTACCTCATAAATTAACTACACAAGTTATTTTATTTGAATGAAGTCAACCAAGCATTTGGTGGATGGATGATGATGAGTACATGCTCGTCACTTTTTTTAAAAAAAGAAAATTTAGCTGGATACTGGTAGATAGGGCCTTGGAGAGCACAAAAATTAACTACTAAAGAAAAAACGTGAATGAGAATGATCCGTGTTAATATAGCACATTACCACTTGCACAAGGAGACATTTTAGACATGATTTTTCAGATCGGCGCAACCGCTCAACTGTTATTCTTAGATATGGCTCAACCCATTGATCAACCTGCCCTTTACAATTCTGAAAAACAACTTGAATGAGCTTTGGAGCTGGCTCAATATCACTATCTTCTATATTTCTATCTGCCATGATCTGAAAAAATATGCAAAAACCAAATAATCACTAATAATCATTTGGAATCCAACAAAAATTTGTTCATTTATCCAAGTATGAAAGCATTTGAAGGCATAACTATATCTTTAACTTACAGTTGAAATCATGTTCCAAAGAGACTGCTGGTAGTCCGGCTCTTTACAAGTGAGGAAATGTGCAGTACCCCTAGATATATAGTTGTCCAGAGGAACCAAAATATCTGAAGGGATATAACAATTGAGCATTGTGATGGTGGAAAAAAACATTAAAAAGGAAGGGGAAAAACGTCATACAAGCAATATAACTCAAATAGGGCTAAAATACTAGCTTGCATTACTTCCCACCCTACACTGCATAATCTTTTTACGTTTTTTGTTAAGGATTTAAAATTTATCATTTATTAGGTATAGAGTAACACTAAAATTAATACTTTCAGCTTGCAATATTTCTACCATATGAAACTAGAAATGTTTTGATCGCAGGAAGGACGAAGCCAAGGGCAGTTGAATCTTGGTATGACCATTTACATCAGGAAACATAAAGCTGGCTGCTATTTGTGCATATTATTGAAAAGCCCAAAACATGTGCACACCATATTTCAAAGTAGTAACTTCATTTCGTTTTAAAAAGAGCACATTATCATTTAGCTCAACACAGATGCATTGCTATGCCAATTGGTTTTACTAATGTGATCCTAAAAAGACGAAATAGTTCTACACAGAAATGCCTTTAAACAAGAGACGACAAAAAAAAGAAAAAAAGCAGTACATACTTGGAAAGAAATCAATTGCCCAATCTGCTAATGCTTCCATCATGAATGGCCAAAGACTCCACATATCCAGAGATATTGAAGGAGAGAAAAATGTCATGTATGACACAATCTCCAAAACTTCCTCGAAAACCTCTGCAGTAAGTTAACAAACAAAATAGATAAATCATTGTCAAATAAAGAAGCGTGAACAAAAGTAATGAAAGAGAATCAGATGCAATCTTCCTACAGGTTAGAGACTACTTTAATGAACCCTGATAGCTAATAGGGCATCAATATGTTTTAACAGAAATCATAAAGTGTAGGCATGATTAAAATGGTTGTCAAATTTCAAGAATTTTTAAATTCATCTTCCCTTGCAATTTTTACTCCTGAGCATATCTTATTATAAATGGCTTCTAGGGTTGTATTTCAGGTGCATTATGTTTCCTTATCTGCTCCATCTTTAAATAACAATATTTAGGTGGTCTATGTTCCTAGACCATGATGTCGTGCTTTATCAAAGATGTAATGATCTTTCCCAAAATTTATAATCTTGTCTTGTTATCAACTTGTAACTATTCACATTCACGGTTCAACAAGAATTTACATATCCTGTAAGACTTGCATCAAAGTAACAGAGAATCAAGGTCGGTGATAATCCTAAAGTATCCTGTAGATATAATAGCATTGTTTTCCTCTGTCAACAATAATGAATAAATCTTCAGGGAAGACAAAGCAAATGATACAGTTGGGGATAGACTACGATGGACAAAAAAGCTGGTAGTTTCCAACTTCAAAAGTATGATGTTATATAGATGAATTATCCTCCATGTTATGCACGGCACGTGCAGATATAGTTCATCAACTAGTCTGACTATTTTCTAGAATCCCAAGAATAACATGAACCAGAGGAGAAATTAGTTTTATGCAGGGAGATATAGACAACTACTGCTTAACTTGAAAAAAAAGAAAAGAAGAAAAAAAGAAAAAGAAAAAGAAAAAAACCACCAAGGGGGGAAAATGAAAAACACAAGAACCAGTGACCTTGCATGGTTTTAAACTAGTTTACTGGATATGGAGAACTCTTTGATGTATTATTCATTCATACTTTTCTTACCTCGAGCAACCAATAAGGACTGCTGTCATTAGCCAAGGGCTGGTCATCCAGACCCTTGCTGCAGACTTTTGGTCTTTTTTAAGTTCACAACTCCTAATCTAACATTCATCAAGTTTGGCCAAAATTCACAATCCGAATCCTTTCACAGTTTTTTTTTTTTAATAATTTTCTTCCTTCGGTTATTCCTATCATTTGTTCTTCCAGTTATGTATGCTAGTCATTAAACTGGAGCAAATTCAGGTTTCCACAACCAACTTTCCTGGAAGATAGAAGAAACTGCTGCAATTACTAGATCAAGATGGAAAATTCCAGAAAATAATAACAAAGAAAGACAGGAGTCACAGACGAACCTTGGCCATCAGTTGTCAACATCCTACGCATTATAGGAAGCAAAGTAGGCTCAACTTGAATGAAAAGGTGAGGAAGCCTGCTGACTGATTCAAGAATTGTGCTAATAGCACGCAAACAACCAACTGCAGCTAAAGCCCCCGGATCATCAGCCTCATCATCAGCTTCAGCTATATTCATGCACCTCCAGAATGCAGCCGCCTAAAAAAAGAAAAAGAAAAAGAAAAAAACAACAATACTCAAGCATGCACATTTTGACCTTTTATATACGCATATCTAAACCAGGTTAAAGTATATCTTACCAAATTTTGGCACAGCCCAAGAGCATAAGGTGCCATCTCCTCCCCAAATTTATCCACTATAGTCTCCAACGTAAACACCAAATCCTCGTTCTCAACCTCATTCATAAGTTTAAAAAATTCTGCAAAAAGAAATTCCTGTATTTTGTCCAAACTCCAAAACACTTAATAATTACTTAAAAAATTAATAAAGCTTGTAAACCACATACCATCAAGCAATTGAGGAAGAATTGGACGTATTTCACTCAACTCTGCATATTGAAGAAATAAATAATCAAGTCCTCATTGTGCACAGCTGTAGACGGTGAAGTAATGAAAAAGAGAACGAAGAAGAGTATGCAAACAAAGAGTAGCAGATGCATGCCTTTGCAAGCTTCAACAAAAGAGCGCAATGCAAAAACTGAATCAACACGAACAGGAAGTTCTGGATCCCGCATCCCAGAGACAACACTATGCAATGCTTTTCGAAAGTTGTTCTGGTCTGCGAAGTTTATATGAGCATATTGTCCTGCAACCCATGCAGCCTGAAATCCAAATGCCATTCAGAATAATATGCTTAAACTTCTGACAAAGACAGCAGTAGCAATAAATGGAAACAAAAAAAAAAACAATAATTTCTTCAATCAAATTGGCATATTAGTTTTAGAATTTAGTAGACCGAGTTAACAAAAACCAAAACTGACATCCAACACTGTTGTGTTACCAGTTTTTCTTAGTAAATGATTGGGATCCAAAAGGACTTCATTTGTTTATTTATTCATTTAAGTGACAATTGTATTTGAGAATCAACCATGAAATATTGGCCTTGAAGATTCAAACCTTGGCTCTAAGATGGCCAACAGGACTGCTAAACTCAGGGAAAACATGTTGCACTAACATCTTCTCAAGATCAGACTTGTATGGTTCAGTTTGTTTCAGTTTGTCACAAAGTGCTCCAATAGCAAGAAGAGCACCATCCTTTTGTCGATATGGCTTGTATTCTACTGGTGCTTCGTCATACCTGCTTTATGAATACAAAAGCCAAAGCCGTTACAGCACCCTCTTCCTCTTATACGTTTCAACTTTAGCAGGACCATGAAGTTAAGCATACCTCTTAAAAATCTCAACTATGAATAGAATAAACTTTTGAAGGTTTTCTTTTCCACGTTTCCGAACCAACTCACTGACAAAATCCATGGATGCCGTCCTTGGACTGTACAAGTCCTCAATGATATCTGCAAACAACCAGGAAAAACAAAGTCAATAATGCCAACTCAAAATTGTATAAGCATTCAGAGATATATGCAAAACTTATAACTTACCGTAACCCTTTCTCACATACTCGTGAGGATCTTCATCCCAAAGCTTTTGATCACTGTCATTGAAGCACATAAGGGGAAAAACTATCTCAAAGAGAATGACGTCAAGTCGAGGTTGCAGCAGATTGTACATGCTGTTCTTGGAGATACTGCGTGTACATGGAATGGAAGCTTTAGGAAGATTTATTAAACGATGTTTCACAAATGAGAGCTGTCGATATATTAGGAATTAGTTATTAATTTTATTAGTCAATAAGAATCATGATGAGAATTATTTGTTTCCTTTTATGTCGGGCAATTAGGTAGATTGTAGTTTTTTAGGAAGTTGTTAGCTGGCTGTTATTAGTTTCCTTATTTGGAGGATTTAGTCAATATTTATCTCTATAATTTTCTGATTCTGTAAATAAGAAAAAATTCATTCTTTTCTTCTAAAACTTCATGGTATCGGAGCCGGTCTCTGAAAACCTAAGACACCCAGATTGACATGGCCAATGAAAAAGGAGTTACGTCCTCGGAAATCATCCCAAGCCTGAGCAATCAGCCAAGAGCCGTTGATGCCTCTTCTTTCCTCATCACTGG
>CAMOHE010050887.1:0-14732 GCA_946598075.1 Artocarpus hirsutus | reverse complement strand
GTATTTTTCTTACCCTGTTACCTAAGGATGTTTCTTGAAATTTTTATCCATGTTGAGTCGATCTTGTACTGTCTTGTATTTTTGGGTGGTGGTGGTAAATTTTCTTCACGTGCTTGACAGACCTGTTGATTCACCAACTAGGCGGCCTGATCCATTACTTAATGCTTATAGTGACTATGAAGACAGTGTTTATGGTAATCGCTACTACTTTGGTTTTTATAAATGTCGATATATTAGGAATTAGTTATAATTTTATTAGTCAATAAGAATCATGATGAGAATTATTTGTTTCCTTTTATGTCGGGCAATTAGTTAGATTGCAGTTTTTTAGGAAGTTGTTAGCTGGCTGATATTAGTTTCTTTATTTGGAGGATTTAGTCAATTTTTATCTCTATAATTTTCTGATTCTGTAAATAAGAAAAAATTCATTCTTTTCTTCTAAAACTTCATGGTATCGGAGCCGGTCTCTGAAAACCTAAGACACCCAGATTGACATGGCCAATGAAAAAGGAGTTACGTCCTTGGAAATCATCCCAAGCCCGAGCAATCAGCCAAGAGCCGTTGATGCCTCTTCTTTCCTCATCACTGGCCATAAACTCAATGGTCAGAACTATCTAGCTTGGTCACAGTCCGTGTTAATCTTCATATCCGGAAAAGGGAAGGATGAGTACCTCACCGGGGAAGCTGTTCAACCGAAAAAGGAAGACTCAAAGTACCGCCTGGAAGATAGAGAATAACTTAGTCAAGTCTTGGCTTCTCAATTCTATGACCAATGAAATAGGGGAAAATTTTCTCCTATACGAAACAACATCATAAATTTGGGAAGCTGCAAAGGAAGCATATTCTCACGTTGAGAATACTTCTGAATTGTTTGAAATTGAATGCATACTTCACGATCAACGCCAAGCAGATCTTTCAGTCAATCAATACTTCAACATTCTTAACAGACATTGGCAGCAATTGGATATGTTCCGTGAGCACAAGTGGAAGTGCTCTGAAGACGGACAGTACTACAGGAAAATTGTTGAAGAGGCGCGGCTGTACAAATTCTTAATTGGTTTAAATAAGAATTTGGATGACGTGCGCGGGAGAATTCTATCAACAAGACCTCTACCGAGCCTCTGAGAAGCTTTCGCAGAAGTAAGACTCGAGGAGAGTCGAAAGAAGGTGATGATGGGATCTCAAAATCCCACATATGCACCGGACTTATCAGCCCTTACAGCCAGGGGACAACAAACCCGGAACAATAGCAATCAACCGAAGAAAGACCGTCCCAAATGGGATTATTGTGGAAAACTCGGACACACCCGTGACACTTGCTGGAACCTTCACGGAAAACCAGGAGGAGGAAAACCACCTAGGAACCGAGAAAGCAAAGGCAACACAACAGCATTGGAGGAAAAACAAGAGTCCACCGAATCTGCCTTGTTCAGTAAAGAGCAGTTAGAGCTTCTACAGAAGTTAATTGGACAACATCAGACCAAGTCATCTGAATCTACAAGCGGAATAGCATCGCTGGCACATAAAGGTAACCTTTCTACAGCCTTTAGCACAAAACGTGAAGGCCAAGATTCATGGATTGTTGATTCAGGAGCATCGGACCACATGACTAGTAATGCTAAGTTGTTTTCCACAATTACTCCACGTCAAGAAAACTGGACAGTCAAAATTGCAGATGGCTCAATTTCCAAAGTTGTAGGGACCGGATCAGTGGTGCTTTTAGATATACTCACACTACACTCAATATTATTGGTTCTAGATTTGGACTGTAATTTGGCGTCAATTAGCAAGATTACCAAAGACATGAGATGTAATGCTAAATTTGACAAAAATCTGTGCATTTTTCAGGACTTGGATTCAGGGACGACGATTGGTAATGCTGAAGTACGCTCAGGACTTTACCTCATCAACCCAAGCTGTTCCTCCCAAAGACAAGTTCAAAGTTCTGGTTGTGTTACATTATCTAATTTCCTTCCGTTTCATTCTAAATCAGTTGATCATCGCAATAAGGATAGTGCAATAATGCTATGGCACTATCGTCTAGGTCATCCAAGTTTTATGTACCTTGAAAAATTTTCCTTCATTATTTATAAATAAAAGTTCGAACTCCTTTCAATGTGAGATTTGTCAATTTTCAAAACATGCTCGCAACTTTTATCCTTCTCAAGAATATAAACCATCACATCCGTTCTCCTTAATTCACAGCGATATTTGGGGTCCTTCCAGAAAAAAAACTGTCACTGGATCCAGATGGTTCATTAGCTTCATAGATGACCATACCAGATTAACCTAGGTCTATCTCATGAAAGAAAAGTCTGAAGCATCCCAAATTTTTAAAAATTTCAACTCCATGATCCAAACTCAGTTCCACACAAAAATTCAAGTTCTTCGGTCAGACAATGCACGGGAATATTTCAATGACAATTTAGGAGAATTCCTCTTAAATCATGGCATTATTCATCAAAGTTCCTGTGTTGAAACCCCCCAACAAAATGGCATTGCCGAAAGGAAAAACAGACACCTCCTAGAAGTCGCTCGATCTCTCCTATTTTCCACAAATGTGCCAAATAAGTTCTGGGGAGAAGCAATATTAACTGCAGCATATCTTATCAATAGAATGCCTTCTAGAGTTTTAAAATTCCATACACCATGTAATACACTTCTTCAAACTTATCCAAACACTCGGGTGATTTCTACTATACCACTCAAAGTTTTTGGATGCATTTCATTTGTCCATGAAAATGTTCAACACCGTGGGAAATTAGATCCTAGAGCAACCAAATGTATTTTTCTGGGGTATTCTGCAAACAAAAAGGGATACAAATGTTACTCTCCAATCACAAAAAGGTTCTATAATTCCATGGATGTCACCTTTTTTGAAAATCAACCCTATTATCCCAAATCTGCCATTCAGGGGGAGAGTGAAAGTGAATATCAACTTTGGGAAAATATTGGTCCCTCAAATGTACAATCCGAAAATTACCAAAGTGAACCCGAAATCATTCCATCAATAATTTCACCAGAAAATAATTCTCCTGCTCTTGTACTTCCCGATTCTCCACAAAATCAGCCACCTTTATCCACCGAGAATGCTCAACCAGAAAATAACACCGAACCAAGTGTCTCATCAGGAGGAAGAGCAAGGGAAGGTGATGTGGAAGAACAAGCTCACTCTCAACACAACCAAGAAGTTAACCTGAATTCCATTACTGATGGAGGTAATTCGGAAATTGTTGAAGTTTTTGATGATTTACAATGGCCTGTTGCTTTAAGAAAAGGAGTAAGGAGCTGTACTAAACATTCAATTGGCAAGTATGTTTCTTATAACAGATTGTCACCTCAATACCGTACTTTTGTAGCCAGTCTTGATAACACTCAGGTTCCAAAAGATATTGGTGAAGCTATGAAATCTCGTGATTGGAGGAAGGCAGAGAGGAAATCCGTGCTTTGGAAAGAAATGGGACTTGGGACATAACTGATCTTCCTCTGGGCAAAAAACCGGTTGGCTGCAAGTGGATTTTTACTGTAAAATTCAGAGAAGATGGAAACGCTGAGAGATACAAAGCAAGGCTTGTGGCAAAAGGGTTTCCTCAGACCTACGGGATCGACTATCAAGAGACATTTGCCCCTGTCGCAAAGCTCAATACAGTAAGGGTACTTCTCTCTTTGGCTGCTAATCTTGATTGGCCTCTATTTCAACTAGATGTGAAAAATGCATTCTTGAACGGAAACCTGGAAGAAGAAGTCTATATGACTATTCCTCTAGGCTTTGAGGATTCTTCTAACAGAGGCAAAGTATGCAAGCTGAAGAAATCACTTTATGGTCTCAAACAATCTCCCAGAGCTTGGTTTGATAGATTCACCAAGGTTGTCAAAGACCAAGGTTATTCTCAGTGTCAAACAGATCACACTCTCTTTGTAAAAACCTCTTTAGAAGGTAAATTGGCTATTCTAATCGTCTATGTAGATGACATCATAGTAACTGGAGATGATTGTGAAACCATTCTCAGCCTGAAGAAAGTTCTTGCCCAAGAATTCGAAATCAAGGATCTAGGAAACTTAAAATATTTCCTAAGTATGGAAGTTGCTCGGTCAAACAAAGGCATCACTGTTTCTCAGAGGAAGTATGTATTTGATCTTTTAGAAGAAACAGGTATGATGGGGTGCAAACCATTTGAAACTCCCATGGATTCTTCCACGAAATTAGGAGCAAAGACCAATTGTGAACCTGTTGACAAAGAACGGTATCAAAAACTCATGGGAAAATTGATATATTTATCTCATACACGTCCTGATATAGCATTTGCTGTAAGTGTGGTGAGTCAATATATGAAAAATCCCAATGAAGAACACATGGACGCAGTGTTTCGAATTCTAAGGTACTTGAAATTCGCCCCAGGAAGAGGCTTATTCTTTAGACGGTCTCCCATTCGAAACATTGAAGTTTACAGTGACGCTGACTGGGCCGGATCCACTACAGATAGAAGATCCACATCTGGATATTGCACTTACGTATGGGGGAATCTCGTCACTTGGCGTAGTAAAAAATAATTTGTAGTTTCAAGAAGTAGTTTCGAAGCTGAATTGCGAGCATTAGCACACGAATTTGTGAAGGTATGTGGCTAAAAAGATTACTTAAGGAGTTGCATATTCCTAGTGAAGATCCCATGACAATATTTTGTGACAATCAATCCACTATCAGCATGGCCAAGAATCCGGTACACTATGACCGTACTAAACACGTAGCCATTGATCATCATTTCATTAAAGAAAATATTGATTCTGGGGTGATCAAGGTAGACTACACGCCTTCAAATCAGCAGATTGCAGATATTCCCACGAAACCCCTTCCAAGGAATTCATTTTATGTTCTTAATTCCAAGCTCGGCATGTTCAATGTCTACAGCCAAGCTTGAGGGCGAGTGTCGATATATTAGGAATTAGTTATTAATTTTATTAGTCAATAAGAATCATTATGAGAATTATTTGTTTCCTTTAATGTCGGGCAATTAGGTAGATTGTAGTTTTTTAGGAAGTTAGTTAGCTGGCTGTTATTAGTTTCCTTATTTGGAGGATTGAGTCAATATTTATCTCTGTAATTTCTGATTCATTTAATAAGAAGGAGTTCATCCTTTTCTTCTAAAACTTCAGTTATATATCTTACTATTATATGTGCAGTAATATTCATGAAATTTTTATTTTATTTTGTTTTTTTGCTTAACCAGGAACCAAATAAAGAGCCACTGAACCCGCAAAACTGGCCTCCAGAAAAGATAATTTCACTTTATTGTGAAGTTAGTAACAGATTAGATGATCCTTGGGCGTACTGTGATCTTTTGAGAGCGTTGGACAAAATTAAAGTAAATAGAATTGGAAGAGGAGAAAGATATGAAAAACCACTGCAGCAGTGGGATGAAAGGATTGATCCCAACCTTTTGAAGGAAATGACAGCAGCTTCGAACTACAAATACAACTTTAAGAGTGTTCGAAGCTTGGTGCGATTTATTCGAAATTTGAATTCTCATCATGGAAAGCTTCCTTCCCATATTCAGGTATGAATTTTTTGGCGGAATAAAATCATTGCACTGAAATGAGACACTAAACTGACATGAGTCCCATTACCGATTGAATTGTATTGTCAAAAATTGTTAAATTTGATATTGTAAATATTAAAACTTGAAAATTTTGAGTCTAAATTGCAAATGACGAAATTTTGAGATGGTGCAATTTACCCTAATTTAGTTTGAAGCATGGTGACTTTTTCAGCGCTCTGTAATGCCATATGAACGTCTGGATAGCTACATCAAAAATCAATTCCCGGGGCTCTTAGCTGAAGTTTACACAGCTGTAAGCGAAACTTGCAAGGAAAAAGACTGTTTTGGCAGATATTTTGATTGAGGTGTTGGTGATGAGAATTATGGAGGGGTGATAGTAGGTAATTTTTTTTGACTTAAATGAAATCAGAAAATTCATATTAAATTTGTTGACCAAAAAAATGCTTACTTCACCCCTTTTGTAGGGAAAAAAAAGGGTAAATGACTGGAAGGCATGTGTTTGAAGCCTTTGATACGAACCCTTGTATGCAAATGCAATCGTAAATATGTGCAAGCATATGAAAATGTACAATTATAAATACATATTTTATGGTTTTCCCATGTTTGTGTACATATATTCATGCTCTGATAGTGCTAACTGATTCGTTTATACTTTTGTTTGGTATGCAGTGTAGCAGTAGCCGATTTTGCTGCCTATATTGTCCTCCTTACAATTGGACTGTATGTTATTGAGCCCTGATCTTTCAAGCGAGGGAAATGTTTGTTCCCTCTATGCTGAAGTCCACTGCAAACAAGCTAATAAAGTTTTGAGTAGAGATTATTGCTGATCTCTTTTTTAAAGAATTCCTTTGAGTGGTGCTAGATTTGCCGTTTAGACTACGAAAAGCAAAAGTAATCTTGTTCCAACCCGGTCAATGTATTTTTTTATGTTTTTTTTTGTTTATTTTGATTTAATAGATTATAGATAATATCTACGAGCAACAAGGGTGATACATGGTGATTTCAAGAATGACTAACTTTGAAAGGAGGTCCAAATCTTGTGTTTGGTTGCTTTAGTAAAGGAATGGCCATTCAAAAATGAATGACTTCCCGCATTTTGGCTGAATCTTTTTTCCTCCCACAAGCCTTCTAGTCGTGGGAGGAATGGCCGTTCCAAATGTATCTTCAACTTTTATCCAAAACTGCCCTCCTTTTTTTTTCGCCACCTCCATCTTCTACTCTATCATCGTTCTAGTGCCATCATCAGATCCGCCACCGCCACATCGACTCCACCCAGCCCTTCCACCAGGCAAATCTCTGGCATCGTTCTCCGATAGTCTCATGGTCATCTTTCTTTGTTGTCTGTCTTCAGCGTTCTCCTGCCCCTACAAGTATTGGTTAGCAACGCGCATGGTGCTGTTGCCACCATAGTCTCCTCCGCCAAGCCCAATCTCATCCAAAGCCCATCTCTTCTGTTGCCATGCACAACCTCGCCCAAAACTCCCCCTCCTCGGCCAAGATTAAACACCTCACCAAAGCTCCCCTCCATTGCCAGACCATCCTATCCCAAACCCCCTCCGTCCCCACTATACTATCCTTGCCCAAAGCCCCCTCCTCCGCTAGAGCAGCCTCGTGCAAAGCCCCTTTCCTCCAACCCATCTTCACCCAAAGCTTTCCTCAAACTCTAGCAAGGGTTGTACCTCCTTCCTTCACAAATTTTTTGTTCCCTTTTATTTTCTTTTTCAAATGAATCAATTAATCAAGTTCTTAAATAAATAATTATAGTTAATCTGGCAAAATTTATTTGTTTGAAAAGAATTCAAATAAAGTTTCCCAAAAATTTTGATAAATAATTAATTATGTATATTAAGAGATGCTAACTAAATTGTGATACAAAAAGCATGATATTTAAAACAGGTGGATAAATGAATAAACAAGATTAAAATTAAAAAAAGGCATGAAGAGTATTCCTTTTATCATGTCATCCAAATATTGAAAACATGGGAGAAGGAATGGAACAGAGGAAAAGGGGAGAAAGACAAGTGCAAGCAGGGCCTCATTTTTTTCTTGCCTTTCAATGCAAAATCATCTGCTAACTTGACTTCCACATCCAATCGTTTGGATGTTGTCAAAAATTCCATAATCCATGGATGGACTTGTAAGCAACAAAGGGAGGTTTCACTTCTTGTAGGCTGTGGATTAGCAACCTGTTATGCAGATTTACGGGGGAAAAATTCAAAGAACGAGACACTAAAAATTTATAGTGCTTCGGACAATCCACTAATAAACCACGAAATTTGTTAATATCTGTTTTGTCTCAATTTCTCACACTACAAACACTAATTTCACTGCAAGATATTGATCCCAGGATGGAAACACTTGAATAACAGTTTTACAACAAACATGGCTATTTATACATAATCATAACAAATTTCTCTAGCATTGACAACTTCCATATCATTCATGCCTTCTTGATTTCTTTAACTAACTTGTCACTCTTCGATCTTTTGTACTGCCACATTTCCCACGGCTTCCAGCATGTCAATTACTAACCAGATTGTGAAAAAAACCAATTCATAAAGTGGAAAGTTCACCGGAAGTACTGTAGTCAGAAAGACAGTCTGCATAATCAACTCTTCTAGTGAATTCCAAATGTGTACAATCAAGGAATGTGAACTCCAAACCGCCATCATCAGAAGCATTATAAAAGCACAACAACTCGGTGCCTCAATTCCATTTGCAGGGTGGTCTGCAGTGCATAAGGTGATGTGCATATATTTTGAAACAAGTACAAAAGATGATATTAACACCTAATAACTTGTTCTTCAGTCTAACATGCAAAAGTGGATTGTGGAAATTCTCAGGGAAAGGATATTAACACCATTAAATGTTTTGAACTTACAAGAGGATCACAATTGGGATTACTTGGAGTCCATTTAAAAGTTATTCGGGCTAGAGCAGAGTACATCCAGCTCCTGAAATTAAAGCACAAACATTGTCGAAATTAGGTGTAGGATGTAATCAAACTTCTTCAAAGAGAGCTCTAAAAAAAGGATTAATATTGATTAAAGCAAGGAAGGGAGAGAAAAAAAAAAACAACAAAGAAAAGCTAGAATAAGCTTTTCTGCGTATTAGCTGATGGCACTGAATGGTTTTGCATCTTGTGTATTACTTTACTACAATAAAACCAAACACGTTAGACATAAAAAGAGAAATACCGCATGAAAATTGCAGATGAATTTTGGGAGACAACTGATCCCGACAAAGCGACTGGTTACACTGTCCACTGTAAATTAGAGAATTAAGCATTAGAAATGTGGGTAAGAAAGACAATATCTAGAATCAACACCAAATCCATGAAAACATTTTCAACCCACCAACTAAAGTGATGAATTTTAAAGCATCATAGTTGAGCTTCAGATAGTACACTCCCACAACTCAAAGCTTCCTTTTTGCCATCACCAGTTTTGACAGTGAAAACATTACAAGCAAAGCACACAACCCATGTAGACTTGACACCTGAAATGAGTCATTATGACATTGTTAAACTAAGATGACTCGATTATGTCCATAATGCATCAAAGAATAGCTAACAAGAGTTAACAGCTTTTGACATAGGCTAGGCTGGTGGTTGGCTAGAAGCTTTAGTAATGAGATTGCAACTATCGTCTTCTTTAATGGACATATTGCCAAAGTGGTGCCTTTAAGAAGTGTTTTACATGAATGACAACATAGTCAAGACACAAGGTGATCATGTTTGGCTTTAAATATTTTAACCAAGCAAACTCACACGTGAATTCATGGCTTCTGCTTTTGAGACTGCATGGCTTTCCTCATCGTGTGTATTCTACCAACAAAACCTGGGCAAGAAAAGTAAGAAAAAAAAAAGGAGAATTAATTGAAACTAATAGAAGAAAGAGGAAAAATAGTAAAAATGAAAGGCAGGTTCTGACAGACAAGTTTTGCATGCTTGGCCAATCATTCTGATTTTTGACGTTTGAGATTTGTACCTTTGGTGTAGCTCCCCTATTTCTTTAGGAACCTCAGCCGTTCTGACAGCCAATTCAGGTTTTTTTTTTTTTTAGTAGCTTTAAATAGCACGGAACTGAGAATAAGTTTTGTTGTAAAAGATGTATGATTATCCATCTAGTTAAGATAATTTATATAGATGCGCTATATTTCACAGCAAATCATACTTTGGTCCACAGGTATTACATTTGGAATTGGTAAATCTGTTTTGCAAACATGGCATGTACTTCAAGAACACAATACCTCTCGAGACACCAGGCCTATAAATGACTGAAAGATTAGAATCCGGTATATAGTTGCTATGCATGACCATTATGGGAAAAATTTAGGCAAAGAATTTATGGAACCCCATGAAGGGGCACAGCTTTGTAGACAAATTTACTCTATGCTTAATATTTTAGTCAGTAGAGTAGACATGTAGACAAGCAATATCCATGCCTTGAGAGCCAAACCAATTGACGAAACTGTACCAAATGCCCGAAGAACTAAGAAACCTCCATGAGAGAACATAATCAAGATTGGACTTACCCTCATCATAAAGTTAATTCGTATTAATTTTCTTGGGTGTTTGTAATTGTAAAATATGCATGATGATATGCAGTGTTCTATGATAATATGAAACAAAGCCGCAACCATTCCAGCAAACCCAACCTTTTAACACAATCATGAGGAATTTTCGGTACCTGGTGAAGAAAGGATCAACTACTACTCGTACAAGAAAGGCCAGAAATAGTTCTAGCTATTTTTATTTGTTACTCTCCTACGTTATGTTGTTGTAGTTCTTACAAATTGTGCAATGTTGAGGAAATCATGCTGATCACTAAAGTTAGTGACTTGATTGCTGATCAAAGAACAAAAAAAATTACGGAAGCTCCTTCTGATTTCAATATTTGATCTTCTGTTAAAAGCATCATGAGCAACCACAACAAACTTTTTAAATGCGCTAAACTTGGATGACGATTAGAGTGACAAGAACAAATTAATCGTTAATTTCCTTAATTTCCGAGCAGCAGTGTTGCCGTAAAGCTGGTGTCGCTTGCCTGTTTGGGCTAATGTATGATGAAATTATGTCTTTTGAATTATTCTGAACCAGTATATTTGTCGTATCTTTTGATACATACTTGAACAATTATTAGCACTATATGTATCTATTATAATAGTTGTATTTATACATGAATAGATATCTTTATAAATAAAGAGATAGGTATAATTTTATGTAAAGAGTTGTATGTATTAAATTGATTGTGTCCATTTATAAAATGACACCCTTGTCTTTTCATAAATCTCCACAATTTTATAGTTTTATATCTTAGTTGTGGAAACACAATATTGTTGCTAGATCCAAGTGCTTGTTATATCTTGGGCTAATTTGCTATTGAACTGTTTAGCATATTTGAATAAATGTGGATAAACAAAACCTTTTAACAAAGTGTTCATATACACCTCACACACTCTTAAATTCTCTAACAGTTTAGAGCAAGGAATTCTACTTTCTTATAAAATGAAAAGGGTGGTTTGACACCAAACTTATTTTTTTTCTTGGCCAAGAATAATATATATATATATATATATATATATATATATATATATATTTGGTTTTGTACCAGATCCAAAATCATCTATAACCTGTTTGTATCGTTGGTTCAAGTTGAAAAGTTGAAACTGAAAAAACAGTAATAATTGTTTAAATTTTGTGACAAAAAATATTATAACCAAACCACTTTAAAGTGGTATAAAATAGACCAAACTAGTATTTCTAAACCTGCTATTAGTTGCTTAAAAACAAACCAAATGATGATATAGAAGTTAAAAATATTGTAGGCAAAAAAAAAAAAAAAAAGATTAGCTAGAACATTAAAATTGTTATATGTACAAAAGATTTAAAACACCAACTCGCAATTTTTTTTTTTTTTTTAAAAAAAAGAAGCTTGACACTGTCAAAACAAGCTGAAAATAGTTGTCATCAAAATCGGGCTGCTTTAAACAAAATCAAAAGACAAAAATCCAGTCTATCTTTTTTTTCCTAATGAATAATACTTCATAGTGGGAAAATATTTAGTCCTAATTCTTCATGGTTGGTAATATTTAGCACTACTTTATTGTAGATACTATTACTTCTTAGCATGACATAGGCAAATAAGCATTTTTACATCCAATACTGGAATTGAAACAACATGAATGCCAATATTTTCAAAAAACAAAAAACAAAATAATAATAATAATAATAATAATACAAAGGAGCTTTCACACTAGTGATGATTTTTCTGTATTCTTTTCACGCTTAATTAAATTAAATTAAAGCTAACATCCATCGATTGCATCACAGCATGTGAAGTCTGTACCAAAGCTCGGTTTTCAAAGATAAAATAACAACAACAATAATAATAATAATAATAATAGGATAAAAAAGGGTCAAGATTTAAGCATAGTCATTAAAAACAACTTTCTTTTACATATATTATTAAAAAGGCAGTGGAATCTCACAGCTGGGGTACTTTTCATGTAAATAATGGCTAAATAGATTGTTCATATAAATATATATATATATATATATATATTTCAGAAAAGGATTAAAAATATCAGGAATCTCTAAAATGTTCGTCTTGTATTAGCCTAGCCCCTCAATTTTCTAAAAGTATTATCTTTACTTCAATCGTGACTTTGTACTGCCCCATTATGTTATATGGTGTAAGAATGGTATGGTATGATTAATAATAATCTAAAAGGACAAATATTACTATCACCCTCCCACAAATAACTCATTTTTAGCACCAATTACCACCCAAAAAAAAAAACCTTCTTCCATTTTCATTAAAAGCTAGATGGGATTAAAAAAAAGAAAAAGAAAAAGCTGACATTGCACATGAAATGTTGTTGGAAAATCAAAGATCATGTTTAACAAACAAGTCAATTGATTTTAAATGGCTAAATAAACGTAAAAAAAAAAAATCAATTTAGATGATTGGAGATCGGAGATTAAAGTGTATTTTGCAATTTCAGTTTCAACCAAAACTTTTGGTTGCTGCGATATAAAGCTCATAAATGTTATAATGTTAAAAAAAATGAGTTACAGTGTAAAGCTTTCACAAGCTATAATATTTTTCACAAAAATTGAGAGAAGGAATTTAAAGAACATTATAAAGGCATATTAGCAGGCCATAAACTTTAAAGACTTACATGGAAGTGCGTGAGATTTTAGCAGCTCCATGCTTCTCTTCCAAGGTTAAAAAAAGCTGTCATTTCAAGTAATTGATTGTCGTTTTTATATCTTCTTGTTGTTTTTGCACTCCTGTCGTTTAATTTTATTTCTTTGTCATTCTTTCATATTGTTGTTGTTGAGGTCCGTTTTAATATTGTTGCTTTTTCTATTTTTTTTCTTCCTTTGTTTTCAACGGAAAAAGGTTTTCGTATTGTTGTTGTTATTGGCAGTTCTGTGTTGTTTTAATTTTAATTTTTATTTTTTCTCCAGTTGGTGTAGTTTGGCCATTATATCTATCTTTCAGGCTATTGAAGTATATTTTGTCGTTGTCATTGCTTATATTTTGTCGTTTTTTGAATTGCAGTCGTTTTTAAAGAAGGTTTTTTTCTGTTTACATTTTGTTAATAAGTGTCTTATATGTTTACGTAGGTTCGTTGAGGTTCTTGTCGTTTTTTTTGCATTTGGGTGGCCTTTTATGCGTTGTCGTAATTGACATCATCTTTTTATTCCGTTGTCGTTTTAGCTGCTGTCGTATTTTGTGTTGCCCTTTTTATGCTGTGGCCCCCACTAATCTGGTCCAAACATAATAGAAGCAAAAGCCACACCTTTTTTTCCATGCTCGGAGCAAAAGGTAAAAAATAAAAAAATAACTTTCTAAAGCACAAAAAGGAACATAGGAGTAGTTGTATATAACATAACTGTCGATGCAATCTTTATTTGTTGTATAGCAACATAAGAAATCATTTTATTATGATCAAGCCCTCAATAACGTTAAAAGAAACAAAAATAGTAGCAGATTTTTGCTCTATTTGTATCGATTATCAAACCAGATCCTTTTTTTTTGTACATCGTTTCTTCCTTGACAGTCATGATGTTCAGATAGATTTGGTATTAAAATAGAAGGGGCTTGAAAGGTAGTCCTTTTAACATGTCATCCAATATAGAAAACACAAGAGAAGAAATAGAACAGAGGAAAACAGGGAAGAAAGACAAGCTAGGAAGGGTTCATTTGGATCCATCCCGTCTAAACCTTCTTTATTTTCGATTAAAAAATAAGGGAAAATATTCAAAACACCCATGTGTTTTCCTTGAATACTACTTTTGTTCTTCTTATTGTACAAATGTCTAAAACTCCACCTGTGTTTATAAAAACATACTTGAAATACTCTTGAAGTAATTAAATTTTTAAAATTTTTAAAATTATACCTCTCAATTTATATTAAATGTTAACTTAAACATGACTTAATTAAAAAATTAAATAAGAAATTGTAAAATGTTCAAATAAATATTTGAATGAAGCAAATACTTCAATTACTTTTAGAATTTTTAACTTCTTAATATTGATTTTATTTAGTATTTTAGTTTGATAATGTATTAAAATATGAGGTAATCTTGGTTTTTTATAATGTTTAATTGTTTCAAAAGGTGTTTTGAGTAAGATTTTGAAAACATGAGAAGCTTTTTAGGCAATCTAATAATAATAAGAGGGGCGATATTTTTAAGCAAACCAGAAAAGATGTTTTGGGTGTTTTGCCCAAATAATAATAATAATAATAATTATCATCATCATCTATCTTTCTTTGGTTCATAAAAGGTGACACAATTTTACGGCTTCCGAAATTGCAGCAGATGAAGGTAGTCATTTCTTGTAGCTGTGCATTAACCGCCTGTTATGCCTACTAACAATGGATAAAGAGCGGATTAAAATAGAAAGGAAAAAATAAATCCAAGAACGAGACACAAACGATGTATAGTGGCTCGGACAATTTGTCGTACATCCACTTGGCCATCTCTAAGATCAATCCATCAACAAAACCAAATTAATTTGTTACAATCTGTTTAGTCTCACTTTCTCCAAACGCAAGAACTAGTTTTACAACAACTAATTAATGAAACATAACATCAAAAAAGCCAATTCATATATTCAAAAAATTGACCAGAATTTCTAAAGTTAGAAGGACAATCTGCAG
>CAMOHE010050886.1:51636-79789 GCA_946598075.1 Artocarpus hirsutus | reverse complement strand
TATATTTATTACAAAAAAAAAAAAAAAAAAAACAAAACAAAGCAAAACCCACCAACATAATTTGAAGGATATACTAGATTCCATAATGTCGTCTCTCAAAAGCTTCAAATATGTTTGGAAAATTTTTCAACTCATCAAATTCTCTATAATTTTGGAGAGGGCCGAATACGTCCCAAAAGCCGATGATATGACACCTACTATGATGATTATAGTACAAAGTGCTCCCTGTTAAAAAAATATAAATAAAATCCTTAGTACCAAAAAATGTTAATTTGATACTATGTAATAAATATCAAGCTGAAAATTTTCTTTAAAAACAAAACCAACCTGAAAACGGGTTATTCTTCCTCTTGAAATGCTCAGGAAACAAGCGCAAGGAAGTATCAAGGCCTGCAACAAAATTGGTAGTAAATTATGTGACACAATTTATGGTAAAGTACTACTCTATTATGTTGTCTAGTGTCAAGTACATGTGTATTGTCCTTCCATGAACAAACCCACTTTTAAGGCCTTGAACCATAAAACAAAGGCAATTTATATTGTTTAGACGAGAATAGAGATGACTTTTTAACTGTTTGACAAGTGTGGTTTGAACTAATTTTAGTTATAAATGCTATAGCAAGTAAGAGTTTTGTACTATAGCAAAATTTTTTACTTTTTATTATAGCATGTGAGAGCTTTATATTATTATTGATTAGAATTACTTAATTCTAACATAGTTCTAACCGAGAGCTAAAACACTTATGGAAGCGGAGAACTTACAACAAGCATTGTGAGCAGAGATCCAATGAGTGACATCACAAGACCTGCGACGAAGTTTGTAAAATTAGAGCTAGGATCACAATGCAAACAACATAATTTCTAAATCTTGAAATAATTATGTTGTAATCTCTTTTATACAACGGTCAAACGAGGATTCACTATTCTTTCTTCTCGTTATTTTTTTTAAACTATTGGGTTACCACTAGTAATATCTTAGGAAAATAATTGTTGGTATAATTACTTGTGGCATTTGTTGATGTTGATAAATAAGAAATAGTTCAAACCATAACTATCCGTGAAATACTTTTTGTTTTTAGCGCTTTAAAATAAAAGAAGAAAAAAAAAAAAAAAAACAAAAACCCTTCTTTCCTATAGTTGACATTATTATCCTGGGAGACAGATCAATGAAGAATGAAAGAGACATACCAAAGAAGGGGATAATGAGAGCCACAACAAGGGTAGAGATGACAAGTCCTGTTCTAATGAGGATAGCATAGATATGAGACTTGAGATGGCTCGATGGTATCAACTCCTCCAGACTCATTGCCACTGGCATCATGGTCAGTGCATATGTGGTTCTTGTTAAGGAAACAAACTTTTTTGGTTAATTATTTTTCTTAAATTCAAAGCATTTTTGTTTCACTAATTAACATTTAATAAAATTCGTCGCCCACAGGATTTTATGAGGAAAAGGATATTTAGTAAAGGGGTTGACAACCTGAACGAAAACAAAAAAAGAAAAAAAAAGAAAAAAAAAAGATGATGTTAAGCACAAATGGTACATAAAAAGAAAAGACCAATTACGACTTTGTTTATAGTATCACCTTGCACCCCGACTTTTCAAATGTGCTAAAGATACTTCCTAAACTCGATAAAAAGGTCAACGTCTGTCAAAAAAAAAACATCTGCCACGTGAATTTTCCATCCATTTTTTTGGATGGAAATAGAACCGAATGGCTAAAATTGTCAATTTTCTCAAGCTTGAGGCGGCGCCGTTGACACATTTGAAAAGTCGAGGAGCAAGTTGACAGTCGTGATACATGCCGACTGGAAGAGACAACTGCCACTACACCCATAGTAGGAAGCATGAACATACCGTAGTCCACAAGGCAATCTTGGTGGCGACCAAATCCTGAGGCATGTTGAGGGTAAATTGAGATAGTGTTGATTCTCCGAACATTGTGTATCCCATAACAGCAACTCCAGCAGACAGCAAAGTGCAAATACCAAAACTACAAGGAATGCATCAAAACATAATCATAAATTTGCATTAAACATAAGTTTTGCTGCTTATACAAAATTGAAAGCAAAAATGATCCAAAATTACAGACATAATTGACAAAAAATAAGCATCTTTTGTATTTACCAAGCTAAGAGGACCGCGCGGTATTGGCTTGGTTTTGCCATTGAAGTGTAAATGTTAGGAAAAACCGCATGGCCCGAGTAGCAATAACCATAGAGACCGACAGCAACGGGAAGTGTTCCGACGTTCAGCACCGTCCCTGAGCTCTCGAAACCGACTCTGTCCACCAAACCAACCCAAAACAAGCTGAAAACCACCAAGATTGATGCAATGACTCCACCGGCTGAGCAAAGAAAAGCACAAATCCTTTAGACTAAGTTTAGCGCATCTAGTAAGGGGGCCACATTCATGCAAGTAGGGGTACGTATATCCACTCATATTTTAAAATTTGAATTTTACACCTAATTTTTACGTAATACTTTAGTTGTTAAACCACATTAGTTTCAGTTCGCTTTCATTTTGTAAAAAAAAAAATCTAATCCGTGCCCCTACTCAATAGGTGGAATATATAAGTATATCCCAGTACTTTCTCTAAAAATATTTCTGTCTCCTCCACTGGGCACATCGAGATTAAATATATTGACATTAGATTTAATGTGAATTAAAAACTGAGACTTACCAGAGATATAGCTAAGAACAGTGAGGTCCCGAAGCCAAACTGTGGGAAGAACTGCAAGTGTGGTCAACACTGCGAAGAGAATTTTTGAGTTCATAAAGAACCCGCCAATACTTAGGTGTGCATTTGGAAATAGTGAAGACAAGTTGTCACTCTCCAGAATTATGTACTCAATACAACAAGCCTGCAACAATATAAAGTTTCTAACTGGTGATTTCAGAGCTGAAGAATTAGAAAACCTTAAAAAAAAAAGGTCAAAATTCAAGCGATTTTTCTTGGTACAACTGAGTTAGCACAATCAATTGAAGCAGAATCATGGGCAGTTTATGTAAAATTAGCTACTTTATTGTTTTTTTTTTTCAGCTGATACAGATGTTTATGTTGTTTACGTAAAAAATACTAGTATAGTATTTTTTTCATACCCTATTGTAGAATTCTCTAAGATGAGGCAGAAGAAATCTGTAAGTTGGCGCAGTGAAGGACAAACATGAGACTGTGCTAGATTAACAAGTATTAAGAATCAAGGCAAGGAAAGCTAAGCTCTACTGTCCTGTCGCTAGTGAACTAGTAAAACACACTGGACTGCTAGAGGCCTTAGGCATCACCAACCCATAACGCTAACATGGTGTAACTTTTGCATTAAAATGATGTAACTATCACATCAAACAGTAATTTTGTCTTCAATCCTTTCTATCATTTTTAACACCAAAAAAGAATTTACCCTAAATATTCCATTATATGTATCTTGCATTATGTTACCGTATTAGTATATTTTCAATATTTTATAATTTTAATTTATGTTAGATTGATTATTTAAAGTTTTTACATTTATGTAATTGACATTTCAATGGTTTACATACTAATTTTATACTATTTAAATTAACCGTGAGATAATACAAAAAATTTGGGACATAAACTATTTATTTTTGTGGTAGCAAAAAGTAATTAATTTTGTTGAAAACTATAAAGTTGGGTCAAAAATAAAAATAAAATATAAATTTAAGTTATGAGGTTTTTATAAAAAAAGAAACTTAAAAAAAGCAGAATTGATATGAATAAATAGTAGTATGTCATATTTAGGGTACCTTTGTTTATACCTTTATATTAATTTGAATAAATAGATTCTCCTTATAAACGTTTTTCAGGTCAATTCAACATTTATTCTATAAAAATAAAGTGGATTGGAAAAGTAATAACACCCAACATACGACTAGAAGGTGTCGGCTACAAATAGTCATATATCTAACATGGGACCAGAAATTCCTTCTGTCCCTCCTAATAATTTTGCGCAGCCACTTGTGCACGTGACAATTTCAACATTATGATGTTATAACGGCGCAAGAGAAAATGCCATATATCACAGACATTGTTTTTTATCAATAAGAAATTACGGTTAATTATATGGTTATATCTTTTATTTTTAACTATTATTTATTTATTTTTTTATTTTTAAAACCTATAAAAGTATTATTTAAATTTAAAATATTAATTTTATTTTTATTTTTATAAATATAAAAAAATTGGATAAAACAATTTGACCATCTTTAAACAATTATGAAAAATATCTTATAGAATAAATAATATAAAAACTCCTAAAACAAAATATCAAACTCAAAAAAAAAAAAGATTATAAGTATTATGACTTTTTAAGTGTTAAAATATTTTAAAAAAATTTTTCAAGAAGAAAAATATGTTTTAGAAACAAATTTAGTTTTATTAAGATTATGTTTGTCTAATCTCCACAATTTTAGTCCAAAAAATATGCAAAGGATAAAGCAAAAATAAGTTTTTAAAATTTAAAAAATATCTTTATAGTTTCTTAAAACAAAGGAGATAAATTGAAAAATAATAAACACTAAAAGGTACAGTTTTGTAATTAATCTTTAGAAATTATTGAGGGGAATAAAAAAAGAAAAAGCGTGCTTGTAGCAAAGTAGTCATGTAAGTTTGTGATCTATTACAAATCAGCAGTCATGTAAATTTGAATTAAGCTTTTAATTCCACAAAATTACTTCATAATTTTAACAAAGTGTTGTTTAATGTTTTTAAATCAACAATGGGTGTTAAAATTTATATGAAAAATGTCATTGTATACATTATATGAACACATTTAAAAGAAGAGACTGAAATTTCTAATGATGATTGAAGCACGTCATATCCGTATAATTTAACCAGCTATCAATAAAAAAAATGTAAATCACTACTATGTGAACTTTTGATTAATGAAAAATCAATAGTGATGCACAAAATTACTCTTAAAATACACAGAACCAATAATGCAGGTCATAGGGCCACGTGTAATGTGATCCTCCAAACAAAAATGCATAATGTTACGGGCACTTATTATGTCTAACACCATACGCCAATAAAAGGTGGATCCTACCATATGAACCACACAAATAGGATCTACTTTCATTCAGTTGTATGTTGGCCACTAGCATGCCTCCTTTCTTATTTTTCAACAAAAAGATTCAGGGCGAGTAAACTGAAGAAGGGCAAGTTGTACTTACATACAATTCCATGTAGAGTATGATCTGCATCCAAAAGAAAAGGCAGATTAAGGACAAAAAGGATAGAACTCTAAGTTGGGGTTGAGAAGAGCAGAGGCTAAACAATAGGTTTTGAGAAAACTAACTACTAACCGAGATGGCAATTCGGCCAGGATTACCAAAAGCAGCAAAGCCAATGTCAGGGTAAGTCTCAAGGCCTGGCTTGCTATCTAGACAGTAACGCAATAGCATTCCAGTGTAGAAAGAAAGCACTGCAAATAAGAACAAAATGACAAGCCCTGCCCACCCTCCTTCTTTGGCTGCATATGGGGTCGAAAGGAGTCCCACTCCACACAACACGTTTATGCCTGCATGGTTTGAGGATGAATTAGAGAAATATATTATTATTTTTGGAGAATTTATTATTGAATATATCACTTCTGTAAAAAGGAAAATAATAGATACGTTTAATTTAGACATAAAAATAATGCATGTGAATTACTAAATTTTAACCAGACCAATTGAATTAGTCTGAAACTTTTAACCGATTCTTGTAAAAACTTATAAACTGTGACTAAAACTGAAACTTTTAAATTGAAAGCCATAGTATATGAGAGCTTTTTATAATATAGCTCACCTTTTTTAATTATTGTAGCATGTGAAACCTTCATGTTATAGAAACCAAAAGTTTAGTTAGAACTGATTTTGCCAAACGCATTAGCCACTAGAGGAAACTTTTTTACACTTCTAGTTTAGGTTTATATAGTGCAAATTCAAGCCAGGGAAAATACAAAAGGATACGAATCCAGAACATGATCAAGTACGATTTCTATACTCCTTTTTAGTAAGGTGCAACGCAACATTTTTAATGAAATATAGGTGAGTTCTTTATAATCTTATTTTTTTTTCCTTACGTGAAACTCAAAAAAGAATATATATCTATAGCTGGATATGCCTATACATGCAGAAAAACAGCTTCTTGCTGTCCGATGCATGTGTAATTGTTTGCTAGCTTGGTCTTTTCACGTGCAGCATATGCAATAAGAGGCTGGAAGCCTCAGACACTAGCATCATAATTCATGCCAAATATATGCAAGTTTGTTTGGACGCCTGTAAATGAAGCTAATGATAAGGTATAGACAAAGGGAAAATAATGCAGGACAAAGGCAATCTATAGGTGTTTGAGAGAGTGATAGGAACCATTAGTTAGAACTACTTTTATTGTAGCATGTGAGAGCTTTATACTGTAGCAATTTTTTTTATTGTTACTATAACATGTGAGAGCTTTACACTATTTATAACTGAAAAAGTGATAAAAACCACAATTCTCACCACCTTCTAAACACCCAGCTAGCTTTTCACTCCAATCTCAGCCAAAGATTTCTCAATTCCTGGACAAAATCTATCTCCTCATCACTTTGTCTATTATTATTATTATTATTTTTATTGTTATTATTGTTATGGGAATGGCTATGAGGATGTTATCTATAAGAACTATTTTTTAATCATTGAATTAAATGTAACGGTTTTGAAAACTTTAACTCCACCAAATAACTATACACTCCCATATGTAATTAAAAATAAATAAAATTAAAATTAAAAGAACTATAATTGAAAAAAAAACAGAATTAAAAAAAAAGAGAAAAAAACAAAAATAATCAGCCATCTCCGACCACCCTCACCGGCAATCCCTCCGACCAGCCCCCACCGGCAATCCCTCATCTCTGCAACAAAAGACCATCTCCTCCGGGAGAATTGCGACCCAGGCCCATCTCCTTCGCAAGAGCCGCCGGAGGTGGCAACCGAGTTCCACGGCAAAGGGAAATCGGTTGGCAAAGCCACCGTGTGTCTTTCCCTTCTCGAATTTGCAAAAAAAAATAAAAATAAAAAATAAAAACAGAAAAAATGCTGGCAAGCCGACACCATCTCAACTCTGCAAATGCCGGCGACAAGCTCGTGAACACAGCTGTGATTTTTCGCGAACTCCGTTGACACGAGAAAGGCTCGCGACTCCCTCCGCCCACGATCTCCAAGATCTGGGGTCGCAGGGGTGTCGCGATGAGAACGTGACCACCCTGAGACGGCATTCGTCGCCACTGCTCGTGCCTCCGTCGATAGATAGATCTATCGCCACACTACGATCTCGCGAGCACAGGCGCAACGGCATTCTCGGCGACCTCCGCACGATCTCGCGAGCACAGGCGCAACGGCATTCTCGGCGACCTCCGCCTCTCCTCGCGAAGCACGACACATGGCGGTCGTGAAACCGAGGTCGCCGGACTGCCAGTGGGTCCTGTCGGCGACGGAGAATGAGAAGGAGACCTGCTCCTCACCTTTTGTTGTTTTTTTTAATTATAATGTAAAGGAGTTTATCTTGTGCAACAAAGCTAATGTTTAAAACCTTTAATCTAAGACTCATTTTTAATCCAAAATATTACAACCATTGTCCTTATCAATAAGATCTTTTTTTTTTTTTTTTTATAGGTTTTATCATATAAGTTTCCTACTATTATTATTATTATTATTATTTAAAAAAGCTTTGGAGGCTTCTACATACAGCATTGTCCAACTTAAATTTTATAAACCCACCTATTTGTTGCAGCTGTAAGAAACCCAAACACTCTTTTTGGTTTTGCACATAAAAAGCTATTCTTGAAAGTAGGACTTTGAATAATTTTTAATTAAAGTTACAAAATATAATTTTTTAAAAAAACTCTTCTAAAAAAGGGAAATTTGCGAGAATTTAAGTAGAATCTCTATAACTTTGCCCTTGTACTTTTATTGTTTATTGAAAATTTTAAATGGGGTGTTTGATAATAGTTCCACCATTCAGTTCTCACTACAAACTCAGTTATGAATAGTAAAAAGTTTTCACATGCTACAGTAACAATAAAAAAAATTACTACAGTATAAAACTCTCACATGCTACAGTAAAAATAATTCCTACTACTGATTCTCACCATTCTTTCAAACACCCACAAATACAATTTTTATCACATGAAGCATGTTTAACCATATGATTCCAGGCAGACACAGACCGATAAAACGTAGCTTTCATTTTATTTTTTTCTTCTATTGCCTAAAGATTATGCAAAAACAGTCCAAACAGTCCCGCAAGGGTCTTTTTGCTTCAAAAATAACTGGTTTAAAATTATTTAACTTATCTAAAGTGCGGGGCCAACAGACAAAAAGTAAATAAATATAAATAAATAAATGGTTGGGACAAAAAAGTGGTCCCCAAAAAGACGTCCTATTGCAAAAGAGTCTAATAGACACGTTGATGCGACATGGCAAGGATAATATACAAGTCCTTACTTGGTCCAAAAGGACAGGGTCCTACCACTGTTTTCACAACTAGTACAAATAATGCAATCAACTATGGTGCCAGATGATTAGAAGTCATGCACAAAGTGCCAATTCGGCATTTTTGTTTTGTACAATCAAACTATGGTACTAAATGATTAGAAGGCATGTTCAATGTACCATAATTTGTTTCATACAATTTACCATTGATTACGCCGGTCTTAAAGTCGAGATATGAATTGCAGTTGATTTTGTTTCTTGCGTTTTTAACATCCATTATATACGTTGGTCCTTTTGTGACGTTTTGTTAGTCTTAATAGAAATTTAAATATTAAACACCGATATAGTATTATTATCATTTTCGACTACTTGTTGTGGAGCAAGATTAACTTACCATTCACCACGGCTTGTGCATATGAGCTCTGGCGAGAAATGGGGTGTTCATGTGACACTCTAGAATATGCCTTCTCGTCCTTCTTTACAATGGAAGACCTCCTTGAAGGAGGAATTGGAGGAGAAAGAGTGTGGGAGCTGCGTCTCCGATGCGGCGGCTGCTCGCCTTCTACCGGCACCAACAAAGGCCTTGTGTCGACGGGCAAGGACTCGGGGGTGTGCCTTCTTGTTAGCGATGAGGAAAGAAATGAGCTGCCTAATCTGGACAATGAAGGAGTGCCCAGAAACCCAATGCTGGGAGATGGTACACTACTATAAAGATCAATGGATTGCCTGAAAAAATAAAAATAAAAATCAACACAAACAATTATTGAGAAACAAATCAACAGCAAATTTACAAAAGAAGTTCTTCATCAGAATAACAAGCAAGAAAGTTTTTGGAGTTTGACCAATCAAAATATCAACCGGAATCAATTTTTATGTGTGAATTTTGACAGCAATTCAAATTAAATTTACAAGCATTATGAGTTTACTTGTAATGTTCACGATAATTCGTTTTCCAAAATATATTGTCAAGGGGTGCGCACTAATTTATGGTTGGTGAAAAGATAACTCTGGTGTCAAGTTTGATTGCACTAAATATACTTTGCAGTGCGAAACTAAAGCAATCCCTTTCCTTGTAAAAATTTGAATTAGTATTAGGGGTTCTCATCAATTATGAACCTCTTTTTTTTGTTTTTTTGGGTCCCAATAGGCCACCAAAAATTGCATATATATATACATACATATATATATATATATTAAAAAAAGAAGAATTCTGTGGCATTTACTAGAAAGAAATTAAGGGCATGTTTACATATTAACAATGGCAATTAAAACTAATCAAAAGTATTAAATTTGATTTTATCACACTACAGCAATGTA
The DNA here is from genome assembly GCA_946598075.1 of Artocarpus hirsutus. Taxonomy (NCBI): domain Eukaryota; kingdom Viridiplantae; phylum Streptophyta; class Magnoliopsida; order Rosales; family Moraceae; genus Artocarpus; species Artocarpus hirsutus. The sequence continues at coordinate 69,999 of CAMOHE010050886.1, read as the reverse complement.
TGTTTTCTATGAAAAAGAAGTTTTATAAAGAGAGTAAAACAACTGATTGGATCAAAAGCATAGCATAGCGGTAATTGTAAACGCAGACTTTGACTCCATCTAAGCTCTACTGTTAAAATCCCTCGCCCCCAAGGTTTTTTCTTTTTAATACAAATTAGTTTTATAACAATGAACTTCAACATAGAAAAAAGAAAAAAAAGAAAAAAAAACACAGGAAGACAGAGGCTATAATGAGAGTAAAATACCTGTAACTTTGAGGCCATGAGGGATTGTAAGAACTGGGCTTAATCTGCTGCTGATTTTCGATCCAATAATCCGAGGAATCCGACTCATTTCCATCTTCTTCTCCTTTGTGAAACTCCTTTTCGTCCTCTTCTTCTTCGCTTTCAATGTAGAAACTGTGATCAGAGGCAGAGTTGTTCATCTTCTTCTTCTTCTCTCTTTCCCAATACCAGCCGTCTGGCTAAAAAAGCTTACAACCCCAGAAATAAGGAAAAATGAGAAACCTCGCCCAAAATGAAAGGGCTTCTGAATTATACCAGAAAAGGAAAAATATAGTAAAATTCAAAAAGAAAAAAAGAAGCTCGTGAAAATCTATCTATTTTTTCTTTCCAGGAACTAATATATGGGTTTTTTTTTTTTTTTTTTTTGGTTTTCTTCCTTTTTTTATTTAAGATAAAAATGGCATTATAAGGAAAATTTTATATGTGGGCATGAGCTTATTATGCTAACAAATGACAATTGGCCAAACACCAAATATGGCCCAAAAAAAAATAGACTACAGTATTTAGGACTTTTAGCAGCCTGTATGTAATGTTTCCGTTTGCTTGACGAGAAAATAGAGGAAAAGAAAAGAAAAAGACTTAAGAAAGAAGTGTTCCATATCTTAGGATCTATCTGTAGAGGTTAAAAAAAAAAAAAAACACAATCCGAAAATCTAGCCAATTTGACTTGTAAAGCGGAGGGATTCACTCATTCCATGTCAGAATCAGACCTACTACGTGATCCAAAAATTTCTGTGTCTTTCCTCTGTTTTTCCCGGAGAACAAACAGTAAGCCAAAATGATACACCGGAAAACACAAAAAAAAAAAAGAAAAAAAGAAAGCAATATCTGATTCTGTTGTATGTTCAGTTAGAGATTTCAGAATCTCAAAGGAAAAAAGTGTTACCTTTTCTTTTTTTTGGTTGCCCAAAAGAATCTAACAAGTCTCCAGAAAGGCTCTTCTTCTAAAGCTATGTTTACCTTCCTGTATTCTCTGCTACATATAATATATATGGGGCATATATATATGTATACGTATGTATATGCAGAGAGAGAGAGAGCGAGAGAGAGAGAGGGGTAACTGTCACTTGAGGCTGCATATTAGCGTGAAGATTTAAGATGGCCTGTGAAATTCTTCCATTTGTGAGACGTAAATCTGTAGTTTCTTTCTTTGTCTTTTTCTTTTTTTCCCTATGGTTTTTTTTTAAAACGTATTAAATATGACTGTAATTAGCGACGATCCAACCAAAACAAAAACATAAAAAATAAAAAATCTATAATCTATATCTATAATCTATAACTATACATATATATATATAATAAATGAGAGTTCGTTGTGACATTGTTTTAACAATTGGTCAAGTGTTTTAACATTGTTTTATCATATATTTTAAATTGTGTTTATAATATACTTCATTGAAATAGCTTTTCTCGAATATGTCCTCCACTATTTTTTTCCCTTCCCATTCTCAAAGTATTATTATTACAAATGTTGCCCTTATAAATATTTGTCTAACTTAAATATTTTATTAGTAAACTTCTCAAATATGATTTTTTTATAAGTACCCATAAATAATTTTCACTCTATTTTGCTTTTGTTGATTTTTTTCCAAAATATGTTGTACTTAAAAAAGACTATATTTCATGTTGTCTCCTTTTATTATAGACATATAAAAGGTATTTTCCTTTGAAGTTACTTTATGTTTATTTTTCTCAAAATCTGTCCTCATTTATTGATTGTGATATAATATTTTTTACTTTTGTGAACAAAATATTCAAGCCTTAATCAGACTATTAAATTTCAATTTCTTTTTTAATGAAAGTAGAAAAAAAAAGATGAATTTAAATAAAATCTAAAAAAAATTAAACTAAAGGCTTTGTTTGGGAAGCATGCTAGAAAAGTAAGTTCAATTTGCCATAGTGTAAAACTCTCGCATACTACAATAATTTGTGACAGTGTAAAGCTCTCACATACTACAGTGTTTAAATTCCAACTTCAAGTTTTAATTGACTTCTCAAACAAATCCTAAATACTTTACGATAAAAAAATATATAACACTCACATAAAACTTCCATCTATGAAGCACTTGATTTACTATTTAATAAGTGAGAGTTTTCTAAAACACTATTTAAAATTTGGTTAACTTATTTTGTCTTTGTGTACTTTTTAATACTTTTTCTTTTCTTGTCTTATTTATTCTTTTTTATTTTTCTACTTTAAAGGGGTCTCTAGCAAAATTAGTTTTAGCCAAAACTTTTAGTTGTTACAAAGTAAATCTCTTGCATGCTATGATTTAAAAAAATAAGTTACAATGTAAAGCATTCACTTATTATAATTTTCAGTTTAAAAGTTTAAGTTTTAACTACACTTCTGATGAGCACACACCGAATAGATGGAGTAAGGATCCAATTCAAGTTCTGATCGGGCCAGTTACAAGAACTAGAGTTAAAAGATTCAAAGAACATCTTAATGGGCAGATTGAAAGTATTTGGACTGAGACAAATTCATGCAGGCCCAAGGGAGAAGAAAAACGCCTACAACAAGCTTGGATTACCAAGATTCAAGCATTGAAATAATTTAGAAAAGTTTCCTTTCTTGTTCAGCATAATGCACGCCATTTTACCACTTTAAGATTCAAGATTACAGACCAATTCAAGAATAAAGAAGTTTCCTTTTTTCAGCTAGTTTTCCTATTCCAATTTGAGAAGTTTCCTTTTTCCATTTAGTTACTTTCCCATTTGGTTAGTTTCTCATTTAATTAGTTTCTAGAATATGGAATAGTTTCCTGATTATGGAAAAGGTGCAAATTAATTTCTTAATTTTGGAGTAGGTATGTAAGTAGGTTAGAAAATTAGATAGTTTTCTTTTCTTTTAATTTCTAGATTTCTTGTTTCCTTTTTTTTTTTGTTTGGGTGCCTTTTTTTTAGGGGCTGATTACAAGTTCCAAATTTGTTGATTATCTTGTATTATAAATAGCCATTTGGCTTAATGAATTATAGACAATTTAGATTTTTATTTAAACTTTGTGAGATCAAAATTCTCTTTGTTTCTTTGAGAACTTTTCAAATTTATCAGAATTTTTATGGCGTTCAACTTTGACTTATCAATCAAAAGTTCATATTTGATTGCGGTGTCTTCATTATACTAGGGTTCTTGCTTCACTATAAGCAACAGGTCGCAGTTTCACACAAACTTGTTTCTAAACGGTCCTGGAGACTTATTTGATTTAGGGTCTTGTCACTTTTTTTGCGGGGATTATATCATTTGGTATTCAGAGCTTGATTGTAATTTCAGATTAGCCTATCCTTTTTTTTTTTCTCCTTTCTTTTGTTCAAATTTGAGTTCCCTTCCTTAGAAATTCTAATTCATTATTCAAAAAAAAAATCATCCAAAAAAAAGTGAAAAGACAGCAAAAAAAAAAAAAAAAAAAAGATAGACATAAAAACAAAAAAGGTTCAAGTCTTGTTTCAATTCTTACTTGTTCAATCTTACATATTCTTACATCTTCCTAATTCATAATTCTTGTTTCAATTTTACATCTTAATTCCTAATTCCTAATTCTTCTTACAATTTGAAATCCTTAATTTCTCTTTGTAGCCCTTGTTCTCTATTTTCTTAATTCCAAATTTTTCTTGGTGAGCTATTGGTGAATTATTACTAGAAATTTTGATATCTGTTTGATTAGTTTGATAAGAAACTAAAGAGAATTACTAAGAGTGGAAAAAGGCAAGACTAGTGAGCATATAAGAGGGTAAAAGCCAATTATATTTTGTGGGAAAACACGAGTGTAATTGAGCGAATCATTTTTTTTGAGTGAAACACGTAAGAGAGTGTGTGAGCTTCTTTTCTTCTTCTTTCTTTTTTAACTTTGTTTCATAGCCAATATGTCCAACATCAAGGACAAAAATACTACTAGAGAGGTGTTAGGGGAGGTTGATCCAAAGATGCTCATGGAGGGTTTAATGGGTGAGATGAGGAGGATGTTTAGGGTGGAGATAGAGCAAGTTCATAAATGAATATATAGCATAGAAAATGCACAGCCACAAAATATTCCTAATGTGAAAGGAGAGAGAGAATGCAAACTAGATGAGTGAGAGTTAAAGATAAAGAGTATTTTATGGAAGGTTTTGAGGAAGAAGATGACTGGGATTCAATTGTGATCAATAGGACTAGAAGACATGGGGGCTGTTTCGAGAAGCTAGGAATCGTGAAGATAATAATTTGGGTAGTATTAAGATGAAGATTCCATCGTTCCAGGGCAAGAATGATCCTGAAGCTTACCTTGAGTGGGAGAAGAAAATGGAGTTAGTTTTTTATTGTCATAATTATTCAGAATTTAAAAAGGTTAAATTGGCAGCCATAGAATTTTTCAATTATGTGATTGTTTGGTGCTATCAATTAGTACTAAATAGGACGAGAAATAGAGAGCGTCCAATAAAAACATAGGAGGAGATGAATATTGTGAAGAGGAATACGCTGCCCAAGGCGAAATGTTGGTAGCTAGGTGAAATGTTGGTAGCACTACAATGGTGGAAAAGTTGGGGCTATCAACAATTAAACATCCCCAACCTTACAAGTTGTAATGGCTTAATGATAGTAGAGAGATAAAGGTAAATAAACAAGTATTAGTTTCTTTTCGCATTGGAAAACATGAAGATGAAGTCTTGTGTGGTGCAGTCCCAATGCAAGCTAGACATTTGTTATTAGACAGGCCATGGCAATTTGATTGGCAAGTTAAGCATGATGGATTCACCAACAAGTATCCATTTGAGCATAATCAAAAGAAAATCGCTCTAGTTCCTTTGACACCAAAACAAGTTTATGAAGATTAAGAGAGGTTACAAAAAGAGAGTGATCAAAAGAAAGAAAGTGTAAAAAAGAAAATAAATGAAAATCAGAAAGAAAAATAGAAAAAGATCGAGAAAATAGAAAAAGAAAAAGAAAGAGGGGCTTAGAAATTTAAGAGAGAAAAAAGAGAATAGATTCAGCCAATGAGAGAAAAGAAAAGAGAAAAACAAATTTCGATGCAAAAGCGTGTGAAATTAAAAGAGCGATGTTTTTAAATCAGCCAATGATTGTACTTTTATACAAAGAGGTGTTTTTAAACACTAACCAACTTGATGCATCTTTGCCTAGTTCTATTGTTTCTCTTTTACAAAAGTATGACGATGTCTTTCCTCAAGAGGTTCCACATGGTTTACAGCCTATGCGAGGGATTTAACACCAAATAGATTTCGTACCCAGTGTTACTATTTTGAACAGATCGACTTATTGTAGTAACCCTGAAAAGATGAAGGAGCTACAAAAGCAAGTCAAAGAATTGATGAAAAAAGGGTACATGAGAGAAAGCATGAGTCCGTGTGCCGTTCCGATGATTTTGGTTCCTAAGAAGGATGGGACATGAAGGATCTATGTTGATTGCCAAGCAATCAGTAATATAATGGTAAAGTATCGTCATCCCATTCCTTGCTTAGATGATATGTTAGATGATTTACATATTATTTGTGTATTTTCTCAAATTGATTTAAAAAGTGGATATCATCAAATTAAAATGAAAGAATGTGATGAATAAAAAACTGCCTTTAAAACATAATATGGTTTATATGAGTGGTTAGTTATGCCGTTTGGATTAACTAATGCACAAAGTACTTTTATGCCATTTAATGAACAATGTCTTGCGTGCTTTTATAGGTAAATTTGTGGTAGTTTATTTTGATGATGTTCTCATTTATAGCAAAAACATGAATGAACATCCTGTGCATTTAAATTCAGTTTTGAATATACTTAGAAAAGAAAAGTCATATGCTAAATTGAAGAAGTACACCTTTTGCACTGATAAGCTTGTGTTTCTTGGTTTTATTGTGAATGCACAAGGAATACAGGTTGATGAAGAGAAGATCCATGCAATTCAAGAATGGCCAACTCCTACAAGTATAAGTAATATTCAAAGTTTTCATGGACTCGCTAGTTTTTATAGAAGATTTGTGAAAGACTTTAGTAGCATTGTTGCACTACTTAGCGAAGTCATCAAGAAGAGCGTTGGATTCAAATAGGGTGAAGAGTAAGAAAAGGCGTTCCAATTAATCAAGGAGAAATTAACTCATGCTTCTTTACTTGCTTTACCTAATTTTACTAAATCTTTTGAAATCAAATGTGATGCTTCAAGAGTAGGTGTAAGTGTTGTTCTTATGCAAGAAGGAAGACCAATTGCATATTTTAGCGAAAAATTGAGTGGGGTAGCCTTAAACTATCCTACTTATGATAAAGAGTTGTATGCATTAGTTTGAACGTTGGAAACATGGGAACACTACCTTTGGCCTAAGGAATTCATGATTCACACCGATCATGAGTCGTTAAAGCATTAGAGAAGTCAACGCAAGTTGAAGAGGAGACATGCACGGTGGGTGGAATTCAATGAAACATTTCCATATGTCATCTGGTACAAGAAAGGTAAGGAAAACATAGTTGCCGATGCATTTTCTCGAAAATACACATTAATATCTACCCTTGATGCAAAATCACTTAGTTTTGAGCATATTAAAGAATTGTATCCTTTAGATTAAGATTTTTGTGAGGATTTTCAAGCTTGTAAACAAAACGTAGTGGGTAAGTTCTTTAGGCATAAGGGTTTTCTATTTCAGGAGAATAAGTTGTGTGTGCCTAATTGCTCTTTGCAAGATTTGTTAGTAAGGGAATCCCATAGTGGAGGGTTAATGGGACATTTTGGAGTTGTTAAAACTTTAGGCATTTTACAAGAGCACTTCTATTGGCCATACATGAAAAGAGATGTAGAGAGAATTTGTGGTAGATGTGTCACTTGTAGACAAGCAAAATCTCAAGTGCAACCCCATGGTTTATACACATCATTACCCATTCCTAGTGAGCCTTGGATGGATATTTCAATTGACTTTGTATTAGGTTTGCTTAGGTCTAAATGTGGGAGAGATTCAATATTTGTAGTGGTAGATACATTTTTTAAGATGGTACATTTTATTCCATGTCACAAAACTAATGATGCTTCTCATGTTGCTGACTTGTTCTTTAAAGAGATTATAATATTACATGGTATGGCTAGAACAATTGTTTCAGATAGAGATGCTATGTTTTTGAGTTACTTTTGGAAGACCTTATGGCGTAAGTTAGGAACTAAGCTATTATTTTCTACTACTTGTCATCTGCAAATTGATGGTCAAACTGAAGTAGTTAATAGGACTTTGTCTACGTTGTTGAGGGCTATTATTACAAAGAACATGAAAACTTAGGAAGAGTGTTTACCAAATGTTGAGTTTGCTTATAATCATACTATTCATTTTACTACTAAGTTTTCACCATTTGAAATTGTTTATGATTTTAATCCTTTAACTCCATTGGATTTATCGATATTACCTTTATTTGAATGTGCTAACTTATATGGAAAGCAAAAGGTTGAATTTGTTAAACAGATACATGAGAAAGCAAGACTCAACATTGAGAGGAAAACATAACAATATGCAAAACAAGCAAACAAAAGACAAGCAAACAAAGGGCGTAAGCAGCTAATCTTTGAACCTAGAGATTGGGTATGGTTGCACATGAGAAAAGAAAGGTTTTTGACACAAAGGCTTTCTAAGTTACTTTCGAGGGGAGATGGATCTTTTCAAGTCTTGAAGCGCATCAATGACAATGCCTATAAATTGGATCCATTGGGTGAGTATAATGTTAGTGCTACTTTTGATGTTTCTGATTTAACTCCTTTTGATATAGGTGATGATTTAAGGACAAATCATTTTCAAGAGGAAAGGAATGATAAGCACATGCCTAATACATAGAGTAAGGATCCAATTTAAGTTCCAGTTGGGTCGTTTAGAAGAGCTAGAGTTAAAAGATTCAAAGAACATCTTAATAGGCTGATTCAAAGCATTTGGATTGAGACAAATTCATGCAGGCCCAAAGGAGAAGAAAAATGCCTACAACAAGCTTGGATTACTAAGATTCAAGCACTGGAATAATTTAGAAAAGTTTGCTTTCTTGTTTAGCACAACACACACCATTTTACCATTTCAAGATTCAAAATTACACACTAATTCAAGAATAAAGAAGTTTCCTTTTTCAGCTAGTTTTCCTATTCCAATTTGAGAAGTTTTCTTTTCCCATTTGGTTACTTTCCCATTTGATCAGTCTCTCATTTGGTTAGTTTCCCATTTAATTAGTTTCCTGAATATGAAATATTTTCCTATTTTGTTAGTTTTCTGATTATGTAGAAGGCACAAATTAGCTTCTCAATTTTGGAGTAGGCTTGTAAATAGGTTAAGAAATTCGATAGTTTTTTTTTCTTTTAATTTCCAAATTGCTTGTTTCCTTTTCTTTTTTTTTTTTTTTTTGTTTAGGGCTCTTTTTAAGGGCTGATTACGAGTTCAAATTTGTTAATTATCTTGTATTATAAATAGCCATTTGGCTCAATGAAATAATAGACAATTCAGATTTTTATTCAAACTTTGTGAGATTAAAATTCTCTTTGTTTCTTTGAGAACTTTTCGAACTTATTGAAATTTCCATGGCATTAAACTTTGACTTATCAATCAAACGTTTATATTTGATTGTGGCATCTTTATTATACCAAGGTTATTGCTTTACTATAAGTAACGAGTCATAGTTTCATACAAACTTGTTTCTAAATGGTCTTGGAGACTTATTTGATTCAAGGGTATTGTTACTTTATAGCCGGGGTTCATGTCAACTTCTCAAACACAATATTACTTTTCTTTTCTTTCTTTTTTTTTACCTTTTTTTTCTTTATTTTCTTTTCTAAATTCATAATTTGCCAAATTTTTCTCTAATACAACTTAATCTTTTTATGATATACTTTTACAAAATACTTTTTTTCTCTTGCTTTACTCCTATAAAAATAATTTTTTTCATATATATCCTTCTTAATTTTTTTAGTTTCTTTTTTTTTTTTTTTGCTGAGAACTCATGTATAATTAAATTTTCCTTGCTTGTTCCAATTAAAATATTTTTCTAAATATTGCCATAATTTTTCTCTTTAGTATAAAACATTATAAAAATTTCCTTATAAATATTTAGATAATAAAAATGTAAGCAGTACTTTAATACATTAACTACAAAATTACTTTCATGTGCGTTCTACGGGCCTCTCAACTAGTATATATAATAATGAAAGTGAAAATGAGATGGACTACGTGACAAAGGGAAGTGCTAAGATTATGCTGCTCATGTATGGCTCCATCTCAGCTTGCCAGTTTAGCCAATGGTTTGAATTGCAATAGAGAGAGAGAGAGAGAGAGAGACAATAAAACAAAACAAAAACAAAACAGAAAAAAAGATTTTCTTTCTTTTTCTTTTTCTTTTTACTTTAATTTTTAATTTTCTTGTTTGAAGCTGTACTGAAGATTCTGCATCGAATCATAATTGCAGTCTAAGTTCATTACATAATTCAGAGCACCCAAAAAAAAAAAAAAACCATTACATAATTGGTTTAATTTTTGTTAAAATTTTGGTGTCATTTCAGTAGAAGAACGGCAAGATTTTTGGCACCTAAAAAACAAAATTGTTTTGAAAGTGGTCAATTTCAATATACATATATGTAAAATTTCATGGAGAGTGAGCGAGGACAGACATGTGTGGTGTTTCCAAAAATATATACATAGAAAACCTTTTAAACAATATGTGTCGGTACCGGTAGCGTTTAAATCAAATAGCATTCCATTTTTTTTTTTTTAATTTTACATCCTAGAAACTTCTTTTATTACTATAAATGTAGTGTATTGTGTTAAACTCTAATAATTACGCTTGTTATAGAAAGTACTAGCTTACTTTTATCAAGTATATTTATTGTATACTTCTATCATTTTGTGTAAAGAAAAGGGTGCCATGTGAGACAGTGTTCTATGATGGGTCATTTGTTGGAGTTCAAAGGGGGTAAAACTAGAAAAATGTCCTAAATTGATAAATAGATTGCAAAAAATTTGGAAACCTAAAGATGCTTGAAGATTTATCTCTTTAGGAAAGTGATAGTTTAACATTCATCTTTTTTTAATATTAAAGCCAGAATTAATGCCAACTTTGGGTGTAAGATTTCAATCTCAATAACTAACGCACAACTGATCATGCTGAGGTCTAATTTAAGCTTTGTGTTTGGGAACTGAAATTTTTGAACTAAAATTGTAACGTGTGAGAGCTTTATATTGTACTTTTTTTAATTATTGTAGCATGCGAGAGTTTTATAACAACCAAACATTTTGATTGGAACTAATTTTGCCAAATACTTTGTTTTATGGGAAAATTACGATTAAGGGGTTTGCCCCATTCTAAAAGATTGATAGCCTCTTTGGAGGAAAACTTCCAGATTCTTTAATAATCAAGAGTGATGAGTACTGTTTCTTTGTGCAGTTGATTATGAGAATCTTCCAAAGTTTTGTCCAAATTGCCATGCGTCAGGCCATTGTATCGCCAATTAGTGTAGGAGGAATGACAAGAAGAATGCATGAAATGAGATTATTAACCCGTGTTTAGCTGAGTGGTTTTCACCACAAACTCAATTATAAACAGTGTAAAACTTTCATATGCTACAGTAATAATAAAAAAAATGCTACAGTGTAAAGCTCTTACATGCTACAGTAAATATAGTTCTAACCACTGTCGCCAATTAATGTAGCAGGAATGATAAGAAGAATGCATGAAATGAGATTATTAACCCATGTTTGGCTGAGTGGTTTCCACCACAAACTCAATTATAAACAGTGTAAAACTCACATGCTACAGTAACAATAAAAAAAATTGCTACAGTGTAAAGATCTTACATGCTACAGTAAAAATGGTTCTAACTACTGGTTCCCATCACATTTTTAAACACCTTCTAAGACAGTTTTTGAGTATGAATATCGCGCTACAAGAAAAATCGACAAAGCACTAGCAAGAATAAGGCTGGTGGTTCGAACGTGGCCCTACACTCCCTATAGAGGATACAAATTTAGAGGTGGCCATTTAGATTCGACACAATAATACATAATAATATGATTTGAAATTGACCCAATTTGTTGGCACAAAATTGACTTCATTTATTAATCTTTTATAAAAATATATATAATTTTTAAAATAATAAATTTAACAAAATTACTCCAAATAAAAAAATACAATATTTATAACTGAAATTTACAAAATAAACTATAAATAAGTGGATTAAGTAAGTAAAGTAACAATTATATTATTTATATTAGTCACAATAATATGGATATAAATGATCTTTTCATTAAAGCATGACATGTGGGTTAATTTGAACTCCATACGAAAATTTAGGTTGATATAAATACGACTCAAATTGCCAACCCTAAATACAATCACCAAAAACCTTTTCTAACTTTTTGGTTTGTAAAAACTAGTTTCTATGCCTAAACCTGAGTATGACAGACTTCTATGCGTAGAAACTTGATAGAGCCTTATTCGAATTCATGCTGTGAGCGCAAGCATATAATTTAAATCAAACCACATATATAATGTAGGACTAGATTTTTTAGAGAGAAATTCTTAGGCAGCACATTATATACCCGTTTTAATAAGCGTCATTTGATTTAAATCTAATTGTTGCAGTCAATGACCTTATGTCGTTGCCAAAGCCTTCGTTTTTGGTAGTGTTTACTTCATCCTGGGCTGTCAGTTAATAATAGATAGACTTGCAAAAAAGAAGATAAATAAATAAACTAGAAGAATGATTTATATAATTTTTTTTTCTTTTTTATTTGTTTATAGCTTTAATGTAGATTCTGCATCCAATCACAGCGGCAGTCCAAGTTCATGATATGATTGTAGCCTCGCATTTTTCTTATTTTCAATTTTTATTCTATCATCATGAGCTCAATTGTTTTAGCAGAATGTGAACACCTTATCGAAAATAAGACAAAATAAGAGGAAAAAAGTTGACCAACTTTCAATTTAATTCTTATCTAAAAGTTAATAAAAAAGAGAATCCTTTCTGCTTTCTACAGTAAGAAGAATTAAAAAAATACATTACTAATAGGATTGATTTTTTTAATCGTTAAATCTGTATTAATAAGTGTCAATTTCATGATTTTTTTAATTTTTTGACGATTTTGATCAGACATATAATGGCGACATATGACCTTACCATAAAAAGACCCTACAATATAGAGAGTATGTAGAGTCATTTAACATTGTTGCCGGCGTTTCTCTCAAATTGTTCCACAATTTCACTTTCAAAAAAAAAAAAAAAAAAAGAAAGAAAAGAAAATTGTTCCACAATTTACAACAAAGTAGAAATGCTTGATAAATCCAATTTTTGTCTGGTAAGTTATTGGCGCTTAACAACAGAATTATGAGGGTTGATTTTGCAAAACTACTTGATCTACTTTTGTTATTGAAACTTTTTAAAACATTTTTATTTTTATTTTGTAGTAAATAAAAGCTAATAATCTTTTAGATGCTTGATTAAAGATTACAAGCGTTTAGGAAATACTCTTCAACAAATACATAATCAAATTTTGCTCACATTAGTTTTGTTGTTAATTTTTTTTTTTTTTTGAACTTAGGATGGAGTATTTTAACCCTTCACATTTTTTTTTGGTGGAAAATTCTTCACAAATTTGGTGTCAAAAAACCATAAATATGTGTATTAAAAAAAAAGACCAAAAATTCCCACCTAGTTCTTGTCTCAGTGATTTTTAACGAACAACACAGCTTACTAACAAATAGAGAAATTTCAATAGTGGCCCTTTCTATTACAATAACTTCATTCAGTTGATTTTTAGGCACGTCAAATCAAGTCAATGATCTCCTCTCTATTACAGCCTTAACTTGTGTGAAGTTTTGGAGCTCACCACTTTCATGATTAAGACGCATTAGGTGGTGCCGAACTTCCAATTAAAGAATGATTATTTTCGTAGCCTTATGGAATTATGAATGTAACAAATAAATTAATAAATATCTGTTGCAAAATAAGTACGTAGTAGAATTTTAAAAATTTTAAATAAAATTATTTTTTAAAATACAAGTTTTGACATGCTATATACATAAATCAATCAGATCTTACTAACCTTTGTATGTCGAAAAGCTTCTGCAATCAGTAATGAGAAGAACGTTTTAGAAGGGCTTCAACCAACTGGCCTTCTTTGCTATTCTTTATTCACGATCAGAGTGTGCGTACGCATACGTCGTACAACTCTTCCCTGGTGACTCTCTTCTAACCAACTGAGAAGACCTAGAGCCTATGTTTGTGATCGTGAACAATAGCCCTTAGAGAGTTTCAGAGTTTTTTATAGTAGAGTACTCACTCTTAACTTCTTAACCAATTTAAATAACTGAGAAAACTTACTCCCTATTTATAGAGATTGGACCCAAGGTTAGTTATTATCAGATAAGGCCTTAAAAAATTCGAATCTAGATCAACTTCTAATAAAATTGTGTCAAAAATGCGTAATCAGATAATTGCTAGATCGGCCTGCCGAACTTGCTCCATCGGCAGGCCAAACTAGCAGATCGGCTTGCTGAACTTGTGATAATCTGATCCCTAAGAATCTTTTTTTTTCCCACTCGAGACTCTTAGATAAAGCCTCAGTTTTAATTCAAATAACCCAATAGAAAAGTTACCTAATCAAAACAACCATATCCAGATAATCTCAAAGAAAATAAAATATTATCGATAATTCAACAAGTTTATCTTGAATTAAAATTAATTCAACCGATAAACAGACATGAATTATCTGATCTTATCGAATTTTAACCAAATTAATAATTTAACATAAGTCACTAATTTGTTAAAAAAGCACGCCATATCGTTACAGGATTTATTATAAGTTAGCAAATGGGACCTGATGTATCTATATAATTCAAGCTCTAAATACAATATCCCATATACATATTTTATAATTATTAACTCTAATGCTACTTGACTTAGTGTCTATAAACACACTTCAAAATAAACCCAAGTATAAGGTTATCTCAAGTAATACTTACTTGGTGAATCCTAGGTTAAATCCATAAGGAAAGATTTTATTCAGTTCCAGTACATATATTATATTAACTTTTTCTTTTTATTTAAGCTAAAAAAATGAAGATTAATATTTATAATTTACAGAATATATTTACAATATTTACACATTTTTACAACATTTTTCATTTTCAAATTTTTACAATTTGAAACTTTAATAACAAGAAATGCAAATTAATAAAAATGGAATTTTAACAACAAGCACAGATAATTTAAAATAACTTAAGCAATGTAACGACAATAACAACGGCAATTTAAAAAAGTAAAACAACAATTATAACAGGGCCGGGGTTTAAAGGTTCAGTTCTAACAATTATCTTAAATATATTTTAGGTTTTCTATTGATTTATTAGTTGGTTTAAGAATACACTATGTCATCCTATATCGAAAATAAATCAAGAATTACCAAGCATTTATGTAGACGGTGGATTTACAATCAAATGCTAAAATTCTGAATTGGGTTATTAAGGAACTTGGGCCCTCAAATCATCGTTAAATGGACCTGTTAGCTTTAGTTAATGTGTAAGATTAGAGTAAAATGAACAAAATAATGCTGTAATAAGAATAACACATGAGATTTATAGTGGTTTATTTTGTTAATGAAAAGCTACGTTCACTGTAATGTATTAATATTTTGGGTATAAATTACAATAAAATAGGAGAAGATGAGAAAGCAAATTGGTAGAGTTTTTGTATCTATTTCTGTATATCATACAATGAAACAACCATCCCCTTATATAGAGGATGAGGAAGAATTGGGCTCCCAACCGTCTGACGAAGTGGAACAATGCACTATAAGTAACTGTAATAGTAAGACACGTGTTGGTTGGTGATAGGCTGCAAGAATCACGCCTCCCCTACATTTCGGTCCATGACTAGACGTGTTAAAATCACCAGTTTGTGCTAATAACTGTCAACTTGTAGTGATCGATCTAGTTGAATGAAGACTTGGGAAATGAGTACAAATTATCTTGAGCGATCAAGAGAGCCAAATGCCTCCAACCAAGCAAAGTAAATGAACCAATCGAGCCATACGAATCGTTAATTCGATTGTACTGATTTTATTCGATGCATTTGATTAGTTTCAACGTTGGGCCGCCCGAGCCCACCAACATTTTGGGTCTGACTAAATTGCACTCCAATAATTTACTGTGCCATTTCATGTCTATAATGCAGCAAAAACACAACTTAATAAATGGGCAGCATTTCAACATAACTTAACTAAAATAACAAGTAAGAAAATAAGTTAAGCATTACCAAGTCATTCTTAGTCTACGATTAATCAAGGTCCTCCCAAGTATTATTCATACCAGTCTATGTTGTCAATAAATTAAAACAATAATTTTGGTAGAGTTTTAGCTAAGAAAATATTAAAATCCTAATTTTTCTAAGAAAATAATTTGGCATTACAACTACTTAGAAAAGTAAGAAAAAAAAAATATTTAAGGTAATTTTGCCTGAATTTTCCCTTCTCATCTCAGCTAAAAAATTTAAAAAGACATAATTAATAAAATACTATTGATATTATTAAACATAATTTTTATAATATAAATGAGGAAATATTTTATAAAAAACTAGACTGAAAACTAAAATAAAAACTAAAAAATTAAAAACTAACTATTTAAGTAGCAGTATTATTATACTGCAAGAAGGGATAGTAGAATCGAGGCCCTTATAGGCAACAAAAGAACACTATTTAACATTTTTATAATTTTTTACTGTAGCAAATATGACAAAAACTTGGCCAAAATGATTTGTTTTCCTCAATTTTTCAACGCGAGATTCCCAGTTTGAGTGGGCGAGTTTGAGTTTGAGATCTACTACTATGCGGCAAAAAAAGGTACTGAAACAGATGCAATCTAAGCCGCTGAATGCAAGATCTAACAGCAACAGGTGTGAGCTGCATTAAGCCCAATAGGGCCAGTGGGACAGAGATTGATGGCCGTTGGATCAGTCCAACTATGCACATCGAATGGCTTGAGAACAGTTGCACGTGGAGACGACTGCACGAGATTCCAAGCTATCTAAGATTCCTTTTAACGCGTCTGGTGGCTTGTCGGCTCGTGTGCTGCACGCACTAATCATAACGACAAGTGGATTCCACTAATGATGCACGAATGGCTACGGCATGACACGCGGATGGCTTGGATCATTTAGGCAGCACAATCGATGGACGAGAATGTGCCACATGTTGCTTCTAGATGAATTTGATTTTTGTTGAGTTTTTGATGCATTTGTTGTCTTATTTTACCCGTTTTGGTGCTGTTTTGCTCTATTTTTTCTCCAGATTTTAAATCTAAAATTAACAAACACACTAAAATTAATTATTTTATAAGCATAATATTTACAAAATATTAAAAATATTTATTTTATATTAAAAGCACATAAAAATAATTACAAACTTCTAAAATTTTTAGTCTTTTTTTTCGGTTTGACACAGATATGATTTTTAAGACTTGAAATATTTTTAGAAATTACTAAAAATATAATATAACTTATTTAAAAACTAAAAAAACACTATCAAATATATTAAAACTCAAAATGAAATAATACAACTTTAATTTTACGGTTTCGACTAGTTGCAGATTAAACATGCGATCAATATACCGAAACGACTTTGAAAATTACTAAAAATATTATTAAACATAAAAACACATTAAATGTACATTTTTAAACACATTTTTAAACACATTTTTACACTAAGACACTAAAACACTGTTTATCACTAAATTGCTATAATTAAGGAGTTTTTCAAGAAATATTAATACAAAATGATTGATTTTAACATTAAGAAAAGTGCATTTTCTAAGTCTTATCACTACGCCACTAAAAGCTTAAAGTTACACTCTTAAACTATATAAAATTATGAAGCTCCAAATTAGTTAAGTGTCCACGACATATCATGATATGTCGTATCCCATAGGATATTCATTATCGGCTTAAAGATAAATTCCATCTTACCTTCACGACTATTTTTCTTACATTCTGTTATCTCACCATTGGAAAACTTAACATTCAAAGATAGTGCACCATTCGTTTACACCTATTCATCTAAATGGTTGAGCGCTTTAGTCTTTCAATTATAGGATAACGCATATAAGAGAATATCATTGACGCCAGTTGGAGCTATAAATTTCATATCTATGAATAATAGGTCTATGCTATCAAGAATCATGTCTCCAACATACCAATATACGTACCATCATAAAGTCAGGATGTCACCCTTTTGTATATCAAAAGACATAAGTCAAGTTAACGGGCCCATTAGTTATTTTAGGATTAAGATACAGTACATATGATTGTCTAAAGTAAATTAATTTGCATAGACAGAATTATTAATCCAAATCAATTCCACTTTATATCTCGATCTAATATATCATCACCTATGACACTGTACCAATGTCTCTATCCATGGAGTCCAACTCTGACGACCAAGAGAAGCCATCTCCCGTTAGGGATGTAGACAACATGAAAAAATCTTAGCATGAATAAAGACATGACAATCTTAGCATGAATAAAGCGCCTAACTTTATTCCCTCAATTGCAGTTTTTATAATTTAGATCGTCACCTTTAGAATCATGTCTTCTGCATAATCTATCTACATTATGCCTGATTCTTAAAGGTTTAGATCGACAGTCTCGGATTTTTATTTGCTTATCATATATTCAAGAAATATAAACGTACAAAGGACAACATTTGGTATATGAACAATAAATGAACTCTTTATTGATAAAATGTTTCCAAAAATATATTATAACATTTTACTTCTTAGGGCATACATGTCTAACAATATCATGATTATGGCTTGTGATTGTTGTACATGCTTTACATAATTAAAAAAAAGTTTGCTGTAAACACTTTTTTTTTTGTTTTATCTTACCAATCACTAAAAACTTAACAATAGTAATACCAGAAAAGATGTGGCCATGCTTTTTTCTAACCTTGTTGTAACACCCAAAAATTAATTAAATGATATTAGAATGTAAAATGGTGGATTAGTGTGCCATAATAAGTGTTTTAAACTCAAATTTATCATTTTGTAAAAATTAAGAAACTTTGTGTTATTTTACTTTTTTTTAATAATTTTAAATTATATTAA
>CAMOHE010050886.1:14382-49915 GCA_946598075.1 Artocarpus hirsutus | reverse complement strand
ACCCAAAAATTAATTAAATGATATTAGAATGTAAAATGGTGGATTAGTGTGCCATAATAAGTGTTTTAAACTCAAATTTATCATTTTGTAAAAATTAAGAAACTTTGTGTTATTTTACTTTTTTTTAATAATTTTAAATTATATTAAGTTGTTTTAATTGTTAATTGGAATTTTAACAAAGCAATTTGATTTGAAAACAGTGTACTGTTGCACACAGTTCTGTGCAATAAATTCTCTCTCTCTCTATTTATTTTACCTCACACTCTCTCTTCCTCATTTTCTCTCTCCTCTCTCGCTCATCTCTCTCGCTCTCTTTCCTCTCTTTCTCTCGGTTTCACTCTCTTTCTCAATCTCTCTCTAAATTTTTTAAACAAAATTTGATTTCAAGCTTCGAGATTGTGGATTGAAGGCTCAGGAACACGATTGAGCAACCATAAACTCGATTCAAGCTTCGATTCAATGTTAGTTTCAAATTTTCTAAACTTTTTCAATTTTTCAAATTTTCTTCCATTTTAAAATCTAAGCATTTCTAAGCTTAGAAATCTTTCAATCTAGGTTAGATGAACTTAGGTTAACTTAAATATAAACTTTGTTTCATAAAAAATGGATCTAAATCGAGATTTTTCATTTTTCTCAAATTTTTCTAATTTTTGGGTTTTTCTAAAAATTTTGTTTAAAACTTGTTTTGATGCATCAAAAAGTAATCTACTATGTTTTTCTATCAATTATGATCATTTCCCATGCCTGAGAATTGGGAAAACAAGTTGGAATTGAAGATTTGGGCTCAAGGAGGCCGAGACACATGCGTGGAAATTTCTAAAATTTTCCAGATCGGCAGGTCGAAGTTTGAGTTCGGTAGGCCAGATTCAAGCATTCGGCACGCCAGATTCATCCGACCGGCAGGCCAAACCTAGAAATGTTCGGCCGACCAGACTTGGTTCTTCGGCAGGCCGAACTGTACAGTTCAGCCGGTCGAACCAGGGCGACTGGCAGGCTGACCATACATGGTGCAATTTTATGATTTTTCACCCGTTTTAACTGTTTTGAACCCCGATTGAATTTCTAACTTTATCAAATGATTTTATAAACCTAAATGGCACACTAGGACACCATGAGATGATTTAATAACTTAGGATATCTCGGGTTAGATACTAATAGACTTAGTTTTTATTTAAGGTTGTGCGTGGATCTACGGAGCTAACGTATAGCGGACTGAGATTATGGTGTGGGACACCGGCACGAGTAATGAGATAGGACTTCTACCGCTTCTTTGGTAGCCAATTTTTAAATGTTTTGGCCTCAAAGTGATTTTTGTGATTTCACCCTTCTTTGGTAGCAGACTTCTAAATGTTTTTGTGACTTCTACATCGGCACGAGTAATGGTGCAATTTTGTGATTTTTCACATGTTTTAACTGTTTTGAACCCCGATTGAATTTCTAACTTTATAAAATGATTTTATAAACCTAAATGGCACACTAGGACACCATGAGATGATTTAATAACCTAAGATATCTTGGGTTAGATACTAGGGCTGGCAATTCGTGTTGTGTGCCGTGTTCGTGCCAACACGATTACAACACGACACGATTATGCTGAACACAAACACAACATGATTAATAAACGTGCCTAAAACATAAACACGAACACGACACGCCTATAACACGTGTAACACGACACGACACGATTATTAAACGTATCGTGACGTGTTGACACGATTAACACAACACGACACACTTAACAATAAAAAAAATAAAAAAATAAAATATTAAAATAAAAAAAATTAAAATATAAATTTTATATTTAACAAACTTTTACAATTTAAGATAAACTACACCAAAATATTTTAAAATATTTTTACCCTTAAATTAAATTGTTAATGTTAAACTTTTCTTTAACTTAATCCTTTTTAATCCTTAACAATCAAATATAAGACTAAACATTTAAATAACTTAAACTGCATTCTTTTCTCTAATCCAATCCTTATTAATTGGATTTAAGAAAAATTATTTTCATGGCTATTCACGTTGAATCGCTTAATATAAGCAAAGGCATGAGTCCTTATATAGGGAAAAGCAGGGAAAAGGTTTGCTTCCCTTTTCAATGTGGGACTTTTGGATGAGTTGAAAACATGCACGTAGACTCACAATAAGTGAATAAAATATTTCATTTTTGAAACAAAAGCTCGGTGAGCTTTGCTGGAGGCTTGTGCAATTATATGCTCTCCCATCTATGGTTCGATTCTTCACACCTGTAGGTTGTCAAATTTTTTTATTTTAAGATTCAAAGCATTAAAAATATAATAAATAAATTAAATGTTTATATTGTAAACAAAATGATGGTTGGGCTTTGGTGGAGTTTGGCATAATTATATTACCTTGTGAGTGGTTCGATTCTTGCCGCCGCATGTTACCAATTTTTTTTTATTTTAAGATTCAAAACATTAAAAATATAAGAAATAAATTAAATGCTTTTATTTCATACAAAATGATCATTTAATGTGATGGAGGCAAGCTTAATAATACACTTTTAGGTGTAAGGTTCAAATCCTTCATCTTGTAAAATTATAAAAGTTTTTATTTTAAGTTTAAATGTGCTATAAACGGGCGGATTTTTTATTTTAAGATTCAAAACCATTAAAAATATAATAAATAAATTAAATGCTCTTATTTCATACAAAATGATCATTCAGTGTGATGGGGCAAGCTTAATAATACACTTTTAGGTGTAATGTTCAAATCCTTCATCTTGCAAAATTATAAAATGTTTTATTTTAAGTTTAAATATGCTATAAACTGGCGGATCGTGTCGTGTCGTGTTGACACGTTTACTGCACATTTAATTAAACGTGTTAAAGCGTGTTAAGCGTGCTAGCACGAATCCAACACGTTTATTTTCGTTTTATTTGTGCCAACCCATTTATGGCCCAATTAATATTCGTGCGGTCCAAACCCATTTATATCATGTCGTTTTCGTATCGTGTCATCGTGCTGTGTCTAAAATTGCCGGCCCTATTAGATACTAATAGACTTAGTTTTCATTTAAGGTTCTGTGTGGATCTACGGAGCTAATGTATAGCGGACCGAGATTACGGTGTGGGACACCGACACGAGTAATGAGGTAGGACTTCTACCCCTTTTTTGATAGCCAATTTTTAAATGTTTTGGCCTCAAAGTGATTTTTAATATAATATTTTTCAATGATTGATTGCAAAAGGATTTCTTGTTAATCGTTTTCTTAAACAGTAGATTGAGGTGTTTTCATAATAAATGTTAATGATTATATTTGGTAATTAGAGATTTTAATTATAAAAAGATATACGGGCATGATGCTATATCAGAGATCGGGTCGTGTAGTGAACGACCTTGGAGGCAGGTCCCAAAACCCAGCTAGGCCACTACGGTGGTGAATTACATATGATTTGTCTAGGAAAAGAAAATGGTATTCTTTCTGGTCGACCTATTTAAATTGTTTTGGTAAGATAAGGATTTTATTAAATTTCCATCTATTTATTTAATTACTTGTTCTAATTAGTTTTCTATGTCTTTATCGGTTTATGAAATTTTTTTTAAAGTTAAATATTTTCAAAATATAGTCCTACTGAGCGTTTCGCTCACATTTTACTTGTTTTAAAATCTTACCCCATAGGAGGATATCAGCTTAGGATTGGAGAAGAGTCTGCTGACCGGACTTGCTACCAGTAGAAGATTTTGGTAGGTTGTATTCAAACAAATCAAGGCATGTAAATTCTTAACTTTCTCTCTCCTCTTGGACTATAGTTGTATTACAATATTTTCAGTACTGTGTGTGTGCACAAGATGTGAGCCAGTGGGACCCATTTTCGTCTTACCTCATATTTTGATTATTTTTACTGTTTCTTTATCACTTATTTTGTTATTCTCATTTGTTTAAATATTATAACTACTTGTTTTAAATAAACGATTTTAAAATCATCATATTTTTACTTATAAATTTAATTCCTAAAACCCAATTTTAACTAAATCTCTATTTAATTAACTTAATTAATCCACCACGTCACCTCCTGTACCCCGGGGCATGACAAAATGGTATCAGAGCTCAAGGTTATGAACCTTGGGAATTGTGCACACATAGGTACGACAATGAAATACCATTGACAGTCCAAATTTTGTTTTTAGAAGTGAGAGAATGGCACCTAGACGTCGTTCGACAGCAGACGCCAAGTTTGGAAATAATGAGGGCATGATGAGGGCTATGTTTGCTGCATTTCGACAGATAGCAGCTAGGGCAAGGCCAGATGATTCCGAGGCTAGTCGTCGACATTCATACTTTAAGGAATTCCGACGTGCATCTATACCCACCTTTGATGGAAATGGGGACCCGCAGATAGTAGAATATTGGTTAGATTCGATCGTGAAGCATCTGGATACCCTTGGCGTGCCAGCAGAGTATCATGTGGAATTTGCAGCATATAAGTTCGAAGGTGGTGCTAATACTTGTTGGAAGTAAGCTAAACGCCTGAAAAATAATGGTAATATCAGTTGGGATAGATTCAAGGAGCTGTTCTACGATCGCTATTTTTCGCAGGGATATAGGGATCAAAAGGCAGCAGAATTCTATAGGTTGCAGTAGGGCGATATGTCAGTTCGAGAATATGAGGCGAAGTTCAATGAATTGGTTAGGTTTGCTCCCTCTGCAGTAGCGTCAGAGCGTGAGAAGTGTATCAAATTTTAGGAAGGACTCAAAGCCCCTATTCGATGACAGATAGTTGCTCTGCAACTCAGGAACTTTGGAGAGCTTGTGTCATTAGCGATATTAGTGGAGAATGATTACGCACAGTACTGTGAGAATCGAGCCAAGACGTCAGGAGGACTACAGAGGAGCGGTAAGAGAAGCGTCAGCAGTCGACCAACTCTGGGAAAGGACAAGCAGGGTGGCATGAACAGTGGCAGCAGCGGTTCATCCAGCAGTGGGCGTAGCAACCCCTACAGCTTCCATTGCCATTTTTACCAGCAGCCGGGATACATCAAGAGGAATTGCCCAATCAGGAGTGCTCGCCTAGGACTTTAAATCGGAGAAGGAGCTAGTCGTCAGCCCCAGCTTCAGACTCTACCTCAGCCTCAGCAGTACCTTCTGCTTCCATTCCATCAGTTCTTTCCTCAGCGACTGCCATATTCAGTGCAAGGACACCAACCGCAGGCTTTCAGTGTAACATTTCTCAATACCAAGTGCCGAGTACAGCTAGCGTGCAGTCGCCATCATCGCAGCAGTATCGACCAATTAACCCAGGATCTAGTAGTGTTGGTAGAGGAAAAGGAAAAGCTCCAGTACAGATTCACATGATGACATTAGGGAGTTCAGATATCCAGACCACTAACGCGGTTGTCGATGGTACGATTATGGTTTCTTAGTCTCTAGCACACGTGTTGTTTGATACTGGTGTCACTCATTCTCTTATTTCGAGCTCTTTTGTACATGTCTTGGGATTAGAAATATAAGAGTTTGATGAACCCTTAGTTATAGTTTCACCCTTGGGGCGGGTGTGTATGAATAGTGTCTGTAAAGCTTGTAAAATAAAGATCGGGGATGAGATTTTGAAAAGTAATTTGATTGTAATCCCCATGAGAACCTATGATGTAATCCTAGGGATGGATTGGTTGTCCAGATACAGTGCAGTAGTAGACTGCCAACTTAGGAAAGTAACCCTAGTGTCTGACAGGGGGACGGTAATCACCTACCAGGGTGGTGGTGATCAGTTAATGAGTAAGCGTCGTGTTAGGGCATGTCTTGGAGGACGAAAGAACGCAGCTTGCTATGCATTTCTCATGAATTTAGAAAGAGAGCCCAGTGTTTCGAGAGGACATGCAGTGATTCCAGTGGTAGACGAATTTGAGGATGTTTTCCTCGACGAGCTACCAGGATTACCACCGCATTGAGAAATTGAGTTTGGCATTAAATTGTTTCCAGGAACAACACCGATTTCTATAGCACCTTACCGAATGACGCCGACAGAAATGAAGGAACTCAGGAAGCAACTTTAGGAGCTTGCTGATAGGGGATACATTCAAAATAGTACATCGTCGTGGGGAGCACCAGTTTTGTTTGCAAAGAAGCATGATGGGACTCTTAGGTATGCATAGATTATCGACAGCTAAATCGGGTCACAGTGAAGAATAAGTATCCTCTACCCAGGATCGACGAGCTATTTGATCAGTTAGGAGGTTCGCGGTTCTTGTCGAAGATAGACTTGAGATCAGGATATCATCAACTTAAGATTAAGGAAGAGGACATTCCTAAGACAACTTTCAGGACTCGGTATGGACATTTTGAATTTCTAGTTTTGTCGTTTGGATTGACGAACGCTCTAGCAGCTTTCATGGATCATTTTGTGATTGTGTTCATCGACGACATCTTGGTTTATTTTAAGACTTGGGAGAAGCATGAGCAGCATCTCAGGATCGTGCTTCAGACTCTACGAGAACACCAGTTGTATGCCAAGAAGGAAAAGTATGAGTTTTGGTTGACAGAGGTCAAATTTCTAGGTCATGTTATCTCCGAGCATGGTATCTCAATGGATTCGTCAAAGATAGAAGCCATAGTGAATTGGGAATGACCAAGGAATGTGGCAGAGATCCGTAGCTTCTTGGGACTTGCAGGATATTACAAGAAATTTGTGAAAGATTTTTCAAAGGTAGCAGCACCGTTGACGAGGTTGATTAGGAAGAATGTCAGATTCGAGTGGAACAAAGAATGTGAATTTGCTTTTCAAGAATTGAAGAATCGGTCGACTTCAGCGCCAGTATTGATTATTCCCAGCAGTGACGAGCTGTACGAAGTTTATATAGATGCTTCAGGACGTGGACTCGGGTGTGTGTTGATGCAACATGGACGTGTAGTAGCGTATGGATCGAGACAGTTACGACCTCACGAGCAGAATTATCCTACTCACGATTTGGAGCTTGCAGCAATCATTCATGCATTGAAGATCTGGAGATATTATTTGTATGGAGCGACATTTCAGGTTTTCTTCGACCACAAGAATTTGAGGTATTTGTTTACTCAAAGGGATTTGAACTTGAGACAGCGGAGATGGATGGAATACATGGAGGATTACGATTTTGCGTTGTAGTATCATCCTGGGAAAGCTAATGTTGTCGTAGATGCGCTTAGCCGGAAGTCTTCAGAAATTCTCGCTTGTTTGGCTCTTAAAGATTGGAAAAGGGATGCGATAGTAAGTAAGTTCAAGCTACAGTATCATGAAGACTATGATCGCATTTCGGTGTATCACATGGAGACGACCTCAGCTCTTGTTCAGATGGTGACGCAGAACCAGTGGCAAGACCGGCATCTTCAGGGAATCTGGACGCAAATTTAGAACGGAGAGTAGTTTAAAGAATAGAGGATACATGCAGATGGATCGTTGTACTTCAGGGAGCGTCTTACGGTTCCAGCAATTGCAGACGTGACGAAGGCCGTAATGGACAAAGCTCACAAGTCTTAGTTCGCCATTCATCCAGGGAGCACGAAGTTGTATCGTGACTTGAAGAGGCAGTATTGGTGAAGAGGCATGAAGAAAGATGTTCGAGAATACGTGGCCAAATGTACGATTTGTCTTTAGGTGAAAATCGAGCATCAGAAATCAGCAAGTCAGCTTCAGCCACTTCTTATTCCAGGGTGGAAATGGGAACACGTGATGATGAATTTTCTTACCGAATTGCCAAGGACGGAGCAGCCGCATGATGTGATTTGGGTGGTGGTCGATAGATTGATGAAGTCAGCTTATTTCATTCTGTTCAGATCGACGTGTTTGAGGAGGATTCTTGGGGAATTGTATCTACAGAACATAGTAAGATTGCATGGAGTTCTTTTGTCCATCACTTCAGATAGGGATACAAGGTTTAATGCCAAGTATTAGAGGAGCTTTCAGAATGTCATGGGTACAGATTTAAATTTCAGCATAGTATTTCATCCTCAGATCGATGGGCAATTTAAGCGAGTTATTTAGATTCTCAAAGACATGTTACGTGCATGCGCATTGGATTTCGACGGGAACTGGAAGAAATACTTGCATCTAGTGGAGTTTGCATACAACAACAGCTATCAATCGAGTATTGGTATGGCATCGTTTAAAGCATTATATGGACGACCGTGTCAATCGCCAATGTGTTGGGCCGAACTAGAGGATAGAGTTATTCTTGGGCCAGATGAGATTCGTGACAGCAACGAGAAGATTGTCATGATTCGGGATCGACTAAAAGCAGCTCAGAGTCGACATAAGAGTTACGCGGATAGAAGACGTCGACCTTTGGAATTCAAGGTTGGAGACTTTGTTCTTTTGAAGGTATCTCCCCGCAAAGGCATCTCGTGATTCAGAGTAAGAGGAAAACTAGCGCCAAGATATATTGGACCGTTCGAGATTACTCAACGTGTTGGTATGGTTGCTTATCGACTCAACCTTCCTCCAGAACTTTCGCATGTTCACAGCGTATTTCATGTGTTGATGCTTCAGAAGTGTCCACCTGAGCCGGATAAGATCGTTTCGTTTCAGGACGTATATATTTAGGAAGACACGATGTATGAAGAAGTGCCAATCCAAATTATCGATCATAAAGTGATTAGTTTGCGTCGTCATGAGATTCTGTTAGTTAAGGTCATGTGGCAGCATCACGGGGTTAATGAAGCCACTTGGGAATTAGAATCGAGTATGCGGGAGCTGTATCCGCATTTGTTTTGTTTTGAAATCGATTTGTAAATTTTGAGGACGAAATTTCTTTTAGGGGTGGAGAGTTGTAACACCCAGAAATTAATTTAATGATATTATAATGTAAAATGGTGGATTAGTGTGCCATAATAAGTGTTTTAAACTCAAATTTATCATTTTGTGAAAATTAAGAAACTTTGTGTTATTTTACTTTTTTTTAATAATTTTAAATTATATTAAGTTGTTTTAATTGTTAATTGAAATTTTAACAAAGCAATTTGATTTGAAAACAGTGTACTGTTGCACACGGTTCTGTGCAACTAATTATCTCTCTCTCTAATTATTCACCTCACTCTCTCTTTTCCTCATTTTTTCTCTTTCCTCTCTCGCTCATCTCTCTCGCTCTCTCTCCTCTCTTTCTCTCGGTTTCACACTCTCTCTCAATCTCTCTCTAAATTTTTGAAACAAAATTTGATTTCAAGCTTCGGGGTTGTGGATTGAAGGCTCGGGAACGCGATTGAGTAACCGCAAACTCGATTCAAGTTTCGATTCAAGGTTAGTTTCAAATTTTCTAAACTTTTTCAATTTTTCAAATTTTCTTCCATTTTGAAATCTAAGCATTTCTAAGCTTAGAAATCTTTCAATCTAGGTTAGATGAACTTAGATTAACTTGAATATAAACTTTGTTTCATCAAAAACGGATCTAAATCGAGATTTTTTATTTTTCTTAAATTTTTCTAATTTTTGGGTTTTTCCAAAAATTTTGTTTAAAACTTGTTTTGTTGCATCAAAAAGGAATCTACTATGTTTTTCTATCAATTATGATCATTTCCCATGCCTGAGAATTGATAAAACAAGTTGGAATTGAAGATTTGGGCTCGGGGAGGCCAAGACCCATGCATAGAAATTTCTAAAATTTTCCAGATCGGCAGGCCGAAGTTTGAGTTTAGCAGGCCAGATTCAAGCGTTCGGCAGGCCGGATTCATCCGACAAGCAGGCCGAACCTGAAAATGTTTGGCTGACCAGACTTGGTTCTCCGACAGGCCAAACTGTGCAGTTCGGCCGGCCAAACCAGGGCGACCGGTAGGCCGACCAAGCATGGTGCAATTTTGTGATTTTTCACCTGTTTTAACTATTTTGAACCTTGATTGAATTTCTAACTTTATAAAATGATTTTATAAACCTAATGGCACACTAAGACACAATGAGATGATTTAATAACCTAGGATATCTCGAGTTAGTTACTAATAGACTTAGTTTTCATTTAAGGTTATGCATGGATCCGCGGAGCTAACGTATAGCAGATCAAGATTGCGGTGTGGGACACCGACACGAGTAATGAGATAGGACTTCTACCCCTTCTTTGGTAGCCAATTTTTAAATGTTTTGGCCTCAAAGTGATTTTTAATAAAATATTTTTCAATGATTGATTGAAAAAGGATTTCTTGTTAACTGTTTTCTTAAACAGTAGATTGAGGTGTTTTCATAATAAATGTTAATGATTATATTTGGTAAATAGAGATTTTAATTATAAAAAGATATACGGGCATGATGCCATATCAAAGATCGGGTCGTGTAGTGAACAACCTTGATGGCAAGTCCCGAAACCCAGCTAGGCCACTACGGTGGTGAATTACATATGGTTTACCCAGGAAAAGAAAATGGTATTCTTTCTAGTCGACCTATTTAAATTGTTTGGTAAGATAAGGTTTTAATTAAATTTCCATCTATTTATTCAATTACTTGTTCTAAGTCGTTTTCTATGTTTTTATCGGTTTATGAAATTTCTTTTAAAGTTAAATATTTTCAAAATATAGTCCTACTGAGCCTTTCGCTCACATTTTCGTTGTTTTAAAATCTTACCCCATAGGTGGATATCAGCTTAGGATCGGAGAAAAGTCCGCTGACTGGACTTGCGACTAGTAGAACATTTTGGTAGGTTGTATTACAACAAATCAAGGCATGTAAATTCTTAACTTTCTCTCTCCTCTTGGACTGTAGTTGTATTACAATATTGCCAGTACTGTGTGTGTGCACAAGATGTGGGCCAGTGGGATCCATTTTCACCTCACCTCATATTTTCATTGTTTTTACTGTTTCCTTATCACTTATTTTGTTATTCCCATTTGTTTAAATATTATAACTGTTTGTTTTAAATAAACGATTTTAAAATCATCACATTTTTACTTATAAATTTAATTCCTAAAACCCAATTTTTAACTAAATCTCTATTTAATTAACTTAATTAATCAACCACGTCATCTCCCGTACCCCGGGGCGTGGCACTTGTGTTTGGCAATGGTGGTCTACACCATTTTTTCAGTATAAACACTGTAAATCTTCCACATGCTACAGGAACAATAAAAAAAAAATCACTACAGTATAAAGGTTTCACATGCTACAGTAAAAACAGATCTAACCAACGGTTCCCACTACCATTCCAAACAGCCTAAAAATAATGTTACAGAATCAAGTTCCATAAACTTCATTGAAATAAATTATTACAACTAGGTTACCGTCTTCTGATTAGTCCATTAGTGACAAGTATTGCATAGCATGGAAACATGATTCCCAATTGTACAAGCACATAAAACATACGTATGTATTGTATATATGTATATATACATGTATTTATAACAAACAAATTGACACACATAAAAACTTTTTCATGAGATCCTACAATGTCGTATTTTTATTTTATATGTACAACATATGTAGTTCAAATAGAGATGGCAACAAAATGAGGCAGGGAAGGGTGGGTTGAGGACGGGGAATGAATTCCTGTCCCCATCCCTCCTATAATCATCTCCATCACTGCTCCCATCCATGCTTAAGGAAGGTGGGGCCAAAATCAGGTTTTTTCATTGGAGCGGTAATATTACTTGGAATTCTTTGGGACTTCGTAGTAATTTGTATATGATTGTGCAAACATTAATCATTGTATAAATTATCTTATGTAACATGATAGAACATATTAGGATGACCTAAAATATTAAAAACTGAATTTTAAATCTCATTAAATGGCCACCTAGAAAGGCAGCAAAACAGCATTGGCTAATTATAAGGGTTCTTAGTTGCTCATTTCAATTATAGCATGCTCATAATAAAAGTTGGAAATAACTTCCGGTTCGTTTTCGGTTCTCCACTTCTCACACATTCTGTCTGAATTATTTTTAAAATTTATTCGACAGAATCGAACAAAGG
Source organism: Artocarpus hirsutus (assembly GCA_946598075.1). Classification (NCBI taxonomy): domain Eukaryota; kingdom Viridiplantae; phylum Streptophyta; class Magnoliopsida; order Rosales; family Moraceae; genus Artocarpus; species Artocarpus hirsutus. The sequence goes on along the minus strand of CAMOHE010050886.1, from coordinate 38,033 downwards.
CATATTCCAAAATTTTATTCCTTCTATATAAAATTGCAAAAAGTAGAGCTTATTTAATAAAACAAAAAATTTTCAATAAATAAAACAAATAAAGAGAAAAAAAAAATTGTACAACACTGCATTTTCCTTGAAATACACGCAAACATGCATGTACATTAACTGTGATATATATATATATATATATATGCACACACACACACATATTTATAATATATACGTGGATCTTTGATCTACTATGACAAGGAAACGTTTTATATATATATATACACACACACACATATATGTATGTGCAAGCAGCTAAATATCACATGCGTTGCGTATTGATGTTATACATGGTTAAGGTGTAATTTATTTATTAAGTTTATGCACATATGTTGTTCAAGTGTTCTTGACAGCTTATACCTGAGTGGATAAGATTTTGTTTATTTCCGTCTCAAAATTAGAGATCTTGACTCATATTCCATCATGCATGGATTGACATTTGAAAACAAACAGGAACACTATATTAGGAATAATTCTAAATCCCCCTTCATAGGATAATTGACTTAGCACTTTACAGGATATATACAATCTAGATGTACAACAAAAGTGGTTTTAGAAATATCCTTAATTCTATTAATATCTTAAAAAAAAATGATTTATTGAAACTTTGACTGCCCACTTGAGATTAACTTTTCCGTCCAACATGTGCTTTAAAAGTACCTAACACAAAAACTGATATATAAATTTAATTAGCGTATTGTACAAAAATGGTAATATTGTAAATGCAAATATGGGCTAATTTATACATTAATATGATGAAATATTATCGTTCCATTTAAGTTTGTTGCCAAATTAATCATGACATTATGATAATTACTACCATTTAAGATGTGCTTGATCAAAGTCAGAATTTATATAGTTTGAGTTGTCAACGTGTCAGTATTTATATTTTATTTGTACAATAGTGACAATAGCTCCAAGTCATATATATTGAGAATCAACAGAAGACATGCATCTAGACCTACCAGCTGTATTAGCCATCGATCTCTCCCTTTCACTCATGCCTGTCCTACCCACGAAGATGTGTTTGGGGTGTATTATTTATGTGGCCATTCTATGTGGAAAATCTTGTATAATTATATCATGTTTTTGTATGTTAGCAAAAGACAATATACTTTACATGTTTTTGTCATATTTTGTTTCCGCAATATTAAATCCATATATTCTTATCGCAATATTAAATCCAAATATTCTTCTCTCCACGTCAACCAGGCATGATCCTGATCTCGCTCCTCTATATATTCATATATGTGTGTGTGTGTGTATATATATGCATGTGATGTATAGATCATGAGAGAGATGCAAATATATTTTGCATGTCATCCATAAGACAAGCCCACCAAAGTAACAATAAACAGTTTATTAGGCATATATATATATATATAATATGTGTGTATATTTATTTATATTTTTGTATTTATTTGTTTATATTTATTTATTTATATATTTGTATCCATACTAACCATTAATTGTGTACCTTTTGTTTGGATTCCCAAAAAGTTTTCTTTTTCATATATTCTGCTAACAAGAAAATGTTTTAATCGATACTCTTGCTTATGAAAAATTCTATCTGGAATAATGAGGCTTTAGGTTGGTTGGTAAAGAATGTAGCTTGTCCAATATTACAATAGAATATTTAGGATGTACCAATTGATTTGGTTCCTTGTGAGGAATGTTTGTCATTAATTCTATATTTATAGACACACATGGTTAATTAACTAATAAAAACAATAATATCTTCACTGTACTGTGCACTTGCTAATCAATGGCAACTAAACATGATGGGAAGTTCATCCAGCAGTTCCATCTACTTGATAAAATTATGGCTTATATGCATATATATATACATATATATATATATATATATATATAGAATTTTAAAATGTATATTAGCTTGGTTTGGAAATATACATAAAAAAATAATAATCGATATATATATTTTTTGTTTGATAAATCAGCTTGAGTAAAACTCGTCGTCAAAAGCTAGCAAGGGGAGACAGTATCCAGTCCATATATAAACACCATAACAATTAACAACCCAATAACTTAACGATATGAAATAAATTCAACTTCCAACATTCATGACCTTGTAACCTTACCTACCGTGCTTTCTCATGACAAATGCAAATTGATAGAATTGGTTAATTGGACGTAGACAAGATGCAAATAAATAAATCATAAATTTATAATAAAATTAGTATATTGGGTCACTCATGTTTCACTTTGGCTGGATTGTAGTTTTGGCTTATCCTCTTGCATCCAGTGGACGCCGTAAATTTTCAATGAAGATTATCTCCATATTGGCAGCCGATCGAACAGAAAGTTTATTGTCGATCCATGACGTTCAAACTTTAACTTTTTACGTGCTTTTTATGATTATGTGACTTTATTTGTGGGGGACTTAAAAAAGTGCACACTGATTTAAAACTTTATCTAGGGGTGGCAATAATTGTGCTCGTGCCGTGTTCGTGTCGGCACGTTTACAGCACGACACGTTTAGCCTGAACACGAACATGACACGATTAATAAACGTGCTAGAAATGCAAACACGAACACGACACGCCTATGGCGCGCGTAACACGGTACGATACGATTAACGCAATTATTGAACGTATCGTGACGTGTTGACACGATAACAACATGCATATGACACGTTTATGACCCAATTAATTAAAAATTAAAAAATTTTAAAAAAAATTTAAATTTTTTTTAAAAAAGCCAATAAAAAAAATTAACAAAAACACAATATTTAATTAATACTAACCTACTATAAATATTTCAAATATTTTTATTTTTAAGTTTAAATGTGTTATAAATGGGTGGGTTGTGTCGTGCCGTATCAATACGTTTACGGCCCGTTTAATTAAACTTGTAAAGGTGTGTTTAGCGTGTTAGCACGAATCCAACCCGTTTATTTTCGTGTTATTCGTGCCAACCCATTTATGGCACAATTAATAAACGTGTGGTCCGAACCTGTTTATCTTGTATTGTTTTCTTATTGTGTCATCATGCCGTGTCTGAATTGCCGACCTTAACTTTATCTATATCTATTTCAATGAAAACTGGAATCTCTTCTATTAAAAAAAAAAAACCAAAAATCTTTTCCCAATCATAGGAATTTGCTCACTTTTTCAAGCATGCATTAATCCCAAGCTTTATATTTCCTCCCAAGAATCTTGTTAACCTTTTAGGAGATTTTTACACTAAGATCTCGGGAAAAAAAAAAGTGCTACTGGTAAGGCTCGGTTTTTTATTGTTAAATTAATTTTGATATGATTTTAATTTGATCTTAGAGATCAGAAATATTCACTGTTGGTTTGTGGTCTTATATAAAAAGAAAAAGGAGTTGTTATAAAGCACTAATGATATTAAACATTATCCATCAATAGATAAGTTTTAAAGGGTAGGACTTATAGATATAACCTATATTTTATTAATAAAGGTGCTTAATCCGATGGTGCGTATAAGCAATTTCCAGAAGCATATGTAATGGGGAAGTAAATCCCTATAACCGCCTAAAAAATCCCTGTAAACTAAAATAATGCATTATTTTCACAAAAGTACAAAAGTGTGTAACACTTTGCTGTTCTCCAATGTCAGTACACCTGTGATTAGTTTGCCTCAGATCAAACGAATAATAAAGCGTACCAAACAGTCGCATGTCATAGCCCACCAAGGAAATCATTATCCAAGTGAAATACGTCAACATTTTGCACATAGTTTGTACTTTGATCGTCCTGAAAATTGGAATATTTTTTTTCTTTATAATATTTCTCATTTCAAAATCCATATTATTCCAGCACAACATGAGCAACGATTTTAATCATCTCTGGCCTTGACTTCTAATTCCTTGCGTCTGCAAAATCTTTCCGCAGTGTCTGTCACTTCTGTAACACCTGGCCTTCTCACTGGCTGTACGGGCCTCTAGATCAAAACAATCACTTCGTAGAACTTTTTTAAATTACTATTATGTAGTTGCATTTGTTAGCGTATTTGGTAGATTCAACACAAAAAATAATATATATATATATATATATATATATATATATATATCACAATTGGTGCTAAGAAGCATACATACAAACTATTAAAAGGTGGCCTCATATTATTGGTTGCATGTTCTATTAATATTTAGTATTTAGAGTTGATGGTGTTTTTTAATATTTTTCTTAAAAATTTTACCGTAACCGTTGGTGACACATAACCAATCCAGAGGAGGGGCAAACCCAACTAAAATAACTTATACAACTAGGGATGGTAATTTTACTCATAGGTACAAGTATCCACAAGTATAAAGGATTTTATATAAGGTAGGAGTGGGTATAGGTGTTAAAATTAACCTCCGAGTCGAGGGCGGGACAGGGTAGAGAAAGCTCCCTTGCACCCGTCTCAACCTAATTATATTTTCTTTATTTTTTTTTACATATATATATGTATTTATGTGTGTAGATTTTTATATATGTATTTATGTATATACATTATGTGTGCAAAGGAAGCGGATGTAAAGTGATGAAGTTGGCATAAAGTTATGAAGAAAATATGTAAAGAAAACGAATAATGTTCTTAGTATTTTTAATGTTTTTGTCTATTTTATAAATTTAGTTTTCATATTCATCGAGTTTGGATTTGTTTAAGGTGTATTTTATAAGAATAAGTGATTATGTTGCTAAATTAAACTATTTACTTAATGGAATTAGGTTTGAGTTCAATAATGTTGCAACAATTCTAAAACTCTAAATAGGTAAATGGATAGGGTATACAGGTAGCTTCCTCGATGGGGATTCCCAACCACACCCCCACCTTAAATTAGGTGTGTATGAGGGTGGGTATAGAGGACAAAAGAATAGTAGGGCATTAGGGTGGGGGAACCATTCCCGCCCCTGCCCTATTGCCATCCCTAAATGCCATAGGCTTGTTTTGTGTAAGAGAAAACTTGTTGGATTTAAACCTAACCCAATTGCCAAAATATGTTGAATTTAGAACAAATATGTAGAAAAATGACCCTTTAGAGTAGTAAATGTCTTAAATGTTGTCAAGTTAGAAAAATGCTCATTTTCTTTGAAAAGAAAAGTCAATTGGTGGTCAATTACTGATTAGTTAATGTTAATAAATGTTTAATCAATGATTTATCAATCAATCACTAATTGAGCTTATGGTCTCTTACTGATTGACCAGCACATCAACAATTTAATGATCATCGACCATTTTCATTGTTTTCCTAAAAGAAAAGATAAATTTCTTAAAAAGATGGCAAAAATTGATTGTCTCACTTAATTTGTCAATTTTAAATTGGCTACAGTTGAGTATCACCTGTCGATGATGGTCATTGTGGTAACCGCATGGTGATAAGGCCCTTTGAGCCTCACACAACCATCAAACCGACAAGGATAATTGTGGCAAACACCTCATGGTGGGGAGGCCTAAGGCCCTCCCTTAAGTCCCACACATCAGTGGGTCTTACATCAGATTAGCAAGAGATCATTAATTATCACAATGGCAAGGCCCGACCCATTGACTAGCTTAGATTGCCATGGGTGGTGAGGTCTGAGACTGCTATCAAATCACAAAAATTACTTAAAACCCCAAATTGCTGTGGTGGTAATCTACTTTCACAAAGAAACTTCGATGACTCTAGATTTCAACTTTAAAATTGTCCAAAAGGCTGACACACTCAAAGTTGGACGTGTCCAAATCCTATGAGTGGTAATCTGTAATTGTCTCTAAACTATTAGATTTTATTAAGATTCACATACACCCTTCATAATCTAATTAAATTTATAAAAAGATTAATATTCGGGATACTTACTCAAATCCTAACTTTTATCCAATTCATAATTGTCATTAGTTTATAGGTAAATACAATCTATTGATGTGGCAATCTTTTAAGTACCTAGCAATAGAATATGACAACTTATAAATTGATACTCAAGTTGAAATTAGAGTTAATATCGCTAGCATTTTTCTTCTTAGAATTAATAATTGAAAATGCATACTACTATTGATGCTTATTCTCTAGAGCAGTGCTATTTGAGCCTCACCCTTTCACAGAAAAATAGACCCCATAAGTAGGTCCCACCCTCTATCATGTGTGATGCACTGGTGGACCCACCCAGGTGAGAGGGTGAGGCTTTCACCCGAGGGGGTTAAAAAAGATCATTCTAGTCTATTAAAAGAAGGCATACAAACGTGTATTCAATAGCATGTGTTCCATCTTTTCTTTTGGCAAAGACTAAACGTGGCCTACACTCTACCTAATTCCCACTTAAAATCAATTATCATTCGGACGTAGGAAGAATTTTATCAGATACTGGAATTCAATCAGTTGCAGTGACCATTTGAGATTTTTTGCATTATTGCTCAAGTTCAAAGTTCACACGAGTCATCAACCCTTTAAAATTGATTATACATTGAAAAAGTGCATGCCTTTTTCTATGAGAGAAGGGAAAAAAAAAAGAAAAAAACTTTACTATTGTTAAAGTAACTATTGGGGTGCAATTTAGTTAGGTCCAAATTGTCAACAAGCCCAGACGACCCAGTATTAAAACTATTCGAATAGATCGAGGAAAATCAACTGATTTGAGGAAGGCTAATCGAACTGACTCTTCCTATGGTTCGATTAGTTCGATTCTCGTGCGTGGTAAGAAGCATATGGTTTTCTTGGTCGCTCGAGGTAATTCATACTCGTTTCTAAGTCTATGTTCGACGGGATCGATTGCCATGAGTTGACAGTTATGAGCATGAACTGACGGTTACAACATGTCTGGTCATGGACCGAAACGTGGGGAGGCATGATTTTTACAGCCTATCACAGATCGACACGTGTCTCATTACTACAGTAGCACTTAGTGCATTGTCTCACTCCTCCAGACGGTTGAGAGCCATGATTCTTTCTTATTCTCTATATAAATGGGTGGTTGTTTCATTGTATGGGAGATATAAAAGAACATACGGAAACTTTGCCCAATTGCTTTCTCATCTCTTTTCTGCTCTCTTGTAATTTGTACACAATCTTTTTTATAGTACATAACAGTGGACATAGCTTTTCGTTAACAGAGTGAACCATTATAAATCCTACGTGTGATATTCTACTTTTTACGACATTATTTATTCTGCTTATTGTACCTTGATCTTGCACGTTTATATGAGCTAATAGGTCCAATTAATGACGATTCGAGGGCCTAAGTTTCTCGAATAAATTTTAACAAACCCAAATCGGCATTCTCACATTTGACTATAGATCCACCGTCTACAGTTTAGCGCCCATCATGGGGCATTTAGATCATCAACTCTAAGATCTTTAGCTCAACCGCAAATGGAGGAGAACTAGCATACTCTTGAAACTACAATTGAAGAGATTGAAACAATTCCCTAGGCCAACCAGCAAATGGACGCCCTTACAGCTGAAGTGCAGGCCTTGAAAAAAATGCTCCAGGAGTAGGCAACTCATTCTCAAGAGCGTGACAGAAGATTGGAGCAACTCAGCAATGAGAATTTGGCTTTAACAAGCCAAATTAGCTATCAAAACTCTCAAATGGCTTCACAATCCTACTATTACCCACACTATGGGTATTCGACACTTTCAGTATCTTCAGCGGCATAGTGGCAGTTTCAAACGCTACAGTCAAGAAGATAGCAATCCTCCTATAGCCCAATTGGGAGGATGTAGCCATTATATACTCCCTCAACTCCAGTACCAATAACAACACCAGCTTCTACAGCCACAACAACTCTCACTGTGACAACCACTACAACGACAATAAACATGTAGGCAGAATCCAATTGATGCGACCATGCGATTGACAGAAACGAAAAAACAGAACCCACTGCTCGATCCGAAGAAGTCCCAACTCTGACTCTATTAACTCTGGAGTTAATCTAGCAAATTATGAAAAAGATGCTCAAGCATAACGTTAAGCTCGTGGAGGAAAAGATCGACCAGAAAGTTTCAAAAGTGACGAGCAAGATCTCAGCCTTGGATGACATCTCGAAGAACATCCAAGATACCCCCCTCACGAGGAAGGTCACTTCAATAATACCACTGAAGTATGGAAACCTTGTGTTCGCCCAATTCGATGGAACTTCTGATCCAAAGGACCACTTGTTGCAATATAAGAATGTGGTCAGTGCTACAAATATCCTGGACTCGATTCTTGATGAGATCATGTGCAAGCTATTCGTACAATCACTCAAAGGTCCAGTGCTTCGATGGTTCAGTAACCTACCTACAGGGTCAATTGGCAGCTTTGCAGATTTGGTAGATTGTTCGTCAAAGCATACTCCGTACATATCAAAATTGGAAAGATGACCAAAGATTTGTAGTCGGTCATTTAGAGCCGAGGCGAGTTGCCACGGGCTTATATCAAAAGATTTAGCAAAGCGCACTCAGAGATTTCAAATTTGAAGGATGGAACAGCTAGAGAGGCACTGAAGAAAGGACTCCTACATAATCCCCCTTCAAGAACAGCATATGCTTCGACTACCCACAGACCATCTAGGAAGCCTTGAACAGAGTTAAAGGATCGATTGACCTGGAAGAGGAAAACGAAAGGTGCGAGCGAGAGTTAGCGAGAACAAGAGACCAGAAAAGATGGAGTCAAAAACAACGGCAGCAGCCAGATCGAAGAGGAAGGACAAGAACACCACCAAAGAGGGAGTGAAGGAGAAAGGAAGACAAGTCGTAATATGCCGCTAGACCATTGTCGCCTCCAAAGTATGCCTTTAGCATATCACCATCCGAACTAGTTGCTTAGCTTGAAGGTAAAGATTACGTCAGGTGGCCGAATAAGATGGCCCCACGCTGTTCACATGACCAGTCAAAGTATTGTAAATTTCATCGAGATACGAGGCACCTGATGGTCAATTGCAAAGCCTTGTGATTGAGATCGTAGAGCTGCTCAAGAAAGGGCATTTAAGGGAGTAACTCTCTAAATTGGGAAGGAAAATATATGGGCTCAACAAAGAGCGAGAAGAACGAAAAGACCATCAAACCCAAGAGAATGTGCCATCACCACCACCAGTCAAAAAGATAATTGAAGCCATTTGTGGAGGCTCTGTTTTTAGCAGCGGTTCTGTCAGCCAAATGAAGGTGCACCAAAGAAGAGCGAATCAATCGATTGTCAGTTTGTCGGATGATGAATATGACGAGCATGTTATTTTGTTTCGTAGTAACGAGGCACTCGGGCTTGATACTCCACATGACAACGCTCTTGTCATCAGATTGAACATTGCGAATTGTGAGATTGGCAGAATATTAGTTGACAATGGAAGTTTCGCTAACATTTTGTTCCTCCCGATGCTGAAGGAGATGGAAATCGGCAAAGAGGAGATAAAAAAATCCCCCATGTCATTAGTAGGTTTCAACGTTGAACCAACAACAGCCATTGGGAGAATCAAACTTCCAAGGTATGCAGCGGGGAAAAACAAGTTGACCAGTTTCCTAGTCACGGATTGCCCTTTAGGGTATAATATTATTCTGGGGAGGCCTTGGATACACGCCATGAAGGCAGTTCCCTCAACATACCATAAGACGATCAGGTTTATGATGAAGCGAGGCATTAGGGAGATTTAAGGAAGCCAGGAGACAGCGAGGAGCTATTACGTAATGGCTATGAAGCAAAAGAAAGCTTTATTGCAATTATAGAAAAGTCAGCAAGACGGATCGAATAGTCAAAACTGCATCGAATTAGTTTTGGAGCAACTTGACGATGTACAAATCAATCCAAGAAATGAAAGACATACAATGAAGATCAGGTCACAACTTGACCTTGAAATAAAATCCAAAATTATTGATTTTCTTAAAGCTGACAATGATTGTTTCGCATGGTCTCATGTAGATATTCCTGGAATCAACCCGAGCATAATCTCGCATAGACTTAATGTCAATCCAAATCACAAACCGGTCAGTCAGAAGAGAAGAAAGCTTGGAATTGAGCGAAATAATGTCGTGAAGGACGAAGTGAGGAGACTACTTGAGGTTAGGTTTATTCATTCTATACAGTACCCAGATTGGCTCGCCAATGTGGTGATTGTGAAGAAGAAGAATGGGAAGTGGTGAATGTGCGTTGATTTCATGGACCTAAATAAAGCCTGCCTAAAGGACAGTCACCCATCACCACATATCGATCGACTCGTCAACGCTATAGCTGGCCATGAAATCTTAAGCTTTCTTGACGCACTCTCTGGCTATAATAAGATCTTTTTGCACCCGGATGACCAAGAAAAGCTGCTTTCATTACAGAAGAAGGGATCTTCTGCTTCAAGGTCATGCCATTCGGCCTGAAGAACGCTGGAGCTACGCACTAGAGGCTGGTCAACATGATACTCGAACAGCAAATTGGTAAGAATATGGAGGTATACATTGATGACATGTTGGTTAAGTCTTTGTAGGCTCATCTTCATGTCCAACATCTGTAAGAATGCTTCAACATTCTCCAAAAATATGGCATGAAGCTGAATCTAGAGAAGTGCACTTTCGGAGTTACTAGCGGCATGTTCTTGGGGTACCTAGTCACGAAGCGAAGAATCGAAGCAAACCTAAACCAGATAAAAGCTTTTCAGTTGATGCCATCGCTAAGAACCAAGTGTCAGATACATAAACTTACTGGTCGAGTCACAGTGCTCAGTCGTTTCATTGCCTAGTCCATGGATAGATGTCTTCCTTTATTCCAGTTGCTTAAGAAAAACACAAAGTTTAAATGGAACGAAAGATACGAGGCAACGTTTCAAGAGTTGAAGAGATTCTTGACCACTATGTCGATCTTGTCGAAGCTGAAAGATGAGGAGCCGTTATACTTGTACTTGGTAGTTTTGCAAATAGCAGTAAGTTCACCCCTTGTTCGAGAAAAAGACGCAATCCAAAAGCCAGTTTTCTTCGTAAGCCACACCATGCTGGATGCTAAAACAAGGTACTCTATCATTGAAAAGCTTGCCCTCGTACTCATCATGTCAGCTCGAAAGCTCCATCTATATTTTCAAGGCTACACTATTGTGGTGTTGTCTTCTTATCCGATGCGAGCTATTCTGTACAAGCCAGACACCTCTGGTAGAATGATGAAATAGGCCATTGAGTTGATAGAATTCGACATCAAGTACAGACCTTAGACAGCGCTAAAAGCTCATGTGCTTGCAGATTTTGTCATCGAATTAACGAACATGCCTGAAGGACACGGATCAGAGGCATGGATTGTGCAAGTTGACGGATCAAGCAATGAGAAAGGATCAAGAGTAGGAGTGGTACTAAAGTCGCCAACTGGCGAAGAAATCGAGCAAAGTTTTCAACTGGGATTCAAGGCTACCAACAATGAAGCTGAATACGAGGCTATGATTGATAGTATAAGGCTTGTTGCCACACTAGGGGCTACCAAACTTGTATTGGAAAGCGACTCAACTTTGGCCGTTAACCAGACAAATGGAGAGTTCAAGGCATGAGACGAGAAGATACTTCTGTACCTAAGGTTAGTCACCAAGCTCAAGACCTAGTTTGATCCCATATCTCCATTTTCATGGCATTAAATTCGATTAACTCTTAGTTTGATCTCACATTGCCACCCTATTGGCTCAACGCCAGTGTTTGATCTCAAATTGCCATCTACATGGTTCTGTCTTGCCCATAACTAGGTTAACCCTTTAAGAATTTAGTTTGCGCTAGAATAATGGCTCTGTTTGATGTTACATTGATCATTTTGGATCCAATTAGATACTTTGATTTATCATACATTATTAGTTTGATTGCTTGTAATTTATTTAAATTGACCAAGTGCTTGATCGCCACATACACTATATAAAAAGCGCGAGTAGTCTGAAGCTGAATTCATAAAGTTAAATTTGAGATTGAAATTTTATTCGGAGAAATAAAACATTTGATATAAACAAAACAAATAGGGTACAGTAGTTCAAATATAAAACAGAAACATATCTCTCAAGAATCTCCCCCCTCTACATGTTGAACATTTTCGCCTTTAGTCAGCTCAACAATTAGGGGCTCCGTGACTTTGCCACTCGATGTCAGAACAGTACTTGGCTCAGGAGCGATAGGATAGGTAGAAACATCCTGGCGGGTCGATTCACCTTTGTTGATGACTTGAACATTCAAGTCGTCTGGCGACAGTAGTTCCTACAATTCCTTGATCTCCTCGGCGATTGCTTCAGCGCTAAGTTGGCCTGACTTGAACTCCATTAAAGCCTCGAGTCTTGCCTTGAAGGAGGAAGTGTCGTGGACCTTGAGTAGCTGCTCCTTGATTTCTTCAATATCCTTGTCTTTGGCAGCCACTATCTTCCTAAGGTAATCAACTTCCTCCTTGGAAAGTCTAAGGCTTCTGGCCAAACTCAGCACCTTTTCGTTCGACCTGTTTAGTGCGTCAGCCGCATCATCGAGCTCCTTTTTCTTATCATCTCTCTCAGCTTTTACTTTCCTAAGTTCTTTTCCAAGCTCCCTATTTTTCATAAGCTCTAGCTCGTATTTGTAAGCGACTTTGTTCGCGAAGAGATTGTGGAGCTAAAAAGCCTGCATGACTAAAAAATATAGTATAAAATGAAACAATCAAAGCCAACCAGAATAAACGTAATTTGGCCATTTACCTATCCCATGCCTGCAGCCGATTCGTTGTAAAACCAAGTGAATAGCTTCCCTCCAAGAAGCTCCTTGTCTTTAATGAAGTAGAAATTTACGGTTGCACTTGTTGTCACCTCTTTGTCTTGAATAATGCTGACGTCCTCTAGGACATTGAGGGTTTTCTCGAGAAACTTAGTTCGACATCCCTGTTTGAAGCAAAACGGTGGGGGCTGTATGTCGAAGGGAGGAGGTGGTGGGAGATCGGGCGAAGTGGTTGGAGGAGTCATGTCTTTCGGGATAGATGGTTCACCAGTATAGTTCTTCTTCTTTGCTGCTTTGTCTGTACTTTCTTCTTTTGCATTTCTCCAACTGAAGGCAGTGTTACCTTCATGGTTGATAGCATGGGTTCAACGAGATAAACGTCTTCGTCAGATAGAAGGGTAATATATTTGGATGGATCGTACAACCGCTAAGTGCACCACGGCATACAAAGACCCAATTGACTCATTTTGAAAATCGAATAGGAACACTTGTTGGGATTTCTTTAAAGCGTTTCCAAATCGAGGACTTCCTGAGTTGATCAGGTTGTGAGATTTCAGCCTAAGTCTGTCCCCTTAATGTAAGCAGTTCGTTCAATCTTGCTTGAAACTTCTCATCGATTGGAGCCAAATGATTCAGCTCCTAATCTACAAAGAAAGAAAAGTGCTTAGGATTAGTCGAAATTGCTACTTGAAATATACGAAGTAATGATGCTTACCAATGTGACCAAAAGCAAATGGAAAAGGGAATCGAGTAGTCAGCTCAAAAGAATCGCGGTTGATTGACATAAAGAAGTATCTTTCTTCCCAATGTCCGTCCAAGTTAACAAATTCTGTTATTAGTTGCTTCAACTGCCGGTACACAAAGTAGAACCGACCCGAGCTTTTGTTGTTCGGCTTCAAATAGTAGCACCAAACGAAGTCGTAAATATCGAAGTTGATCCCAGCCTCTTCGATTAAAACCATCAAGGCTATTAGTAGACGAATTTTGTTCGACATTAGTTAAGTCATGGAGATGTAGAAATTGTCGATGATCTTGATCATAAACTCTGGCATTGGTAGTCGAAGGCCAAGCTCGAACCATTTGGTGTATACACAAAGCTAGTTGTCGTTTTGTGTATCTACTTATTCCCTCGGATATGGCAAATGTATTTCAATCGAGTGTGGGATTCCATACTTTGATTTTATTGTCAATAAATCCCCCTCTGTTAAGATGGACTATGGATTCTTCACAAAAAAGGACACTCCTTTGGTTGGAGAACTATACTTCTTTTTTTCGAGCAGTTTGATTTGATTAACTCTTGCAAAGGGACCTACTAGCTGGTTTCGCTCTTCCCTGGGGTTCGTTGCTTCTCTGCTAGTCCCGGCACCACCAATTCTGGCACTTGATTCGATCATGGACTGTTGCGAATCGTTTCATTGATTTCCCTTTCGTCGCTGCTCGTTCAAGGGTCCTCCTACTGCTAGAGCTTGAATCGATGATAATCGCCTTTGAAATTCTTACAGCAACAGGTTTAGCAAAGGAGATCTAGGGTTTTGAAGATAAAAAAGCTAAAGAATCCTAAAACTGGGAATGTCTCAACAGTTCGTGAGTGTTCTGAACTCGCGACAGCCAAACAAGTCTAGCAATCGTTGATTTTCTTAGAAAATAAGGTGTATTTTGTATCAAAATGCACGAAATTGAGAGAGAAATAAGACTACAAAAAGAAAATCGCAAGAAAATCAAAAGAAAAGAAGGAAATCTTGCCTAAAAATCATTGAGAAACTCAAAGAAATAGAGAGAAATTCGCCTTGAGTTTGAAGAGAGAGAAGCCAAATGAGGAGGAGAGAGAAAATGTATGTTATATATTGCTTGAAGGCGTCTGATCGACGGTTGAGATCAATTCAGAATCATTTGATCCAAGGGCTAGGATTTCATGTCTTTTTGAATTCCCGCTCAAACCAAGTCGGTGTCCTTTCGAATCAAATACAGACATCAGCACTGTAGAGATATTTTGGAGCCAGCCAATTGCGTGATGACACGTATTACAAGTAGTTAAGTATCGCGATTTCTCAAGAAAAGGTAATGATTCAAGTACGGGTACAAGGTTTCAATCAAGGTGACGTGTTGTCGGACTACAGCCTGATCTTTAATCATTCCTGTAGTCTATTACGTCGACTAAGGAGTGGGGGGCTAACTGTTGATGTGCAATTTAGTCAGGTTCAAATTGCTGACAAGCCCAGATGGCCCAATATTAAAACTAATTGAATAGATCAAGGAGAATCAACTGATTTGAAGAAGGCTAATCGAACTGACTCTTCTTATGGTTCGTTTGGTTCGATTCTCGTGCGTGGTAAGAGGCATGCGGTTTACTTGGCCACTCAAGGTAATTCATACTCATTTCTAAGTCTTCGTTTGACTGGATTGATCGCCACGAGTTGACAGTTATCAGCACAAACTGACAGTTACAATACGTCTAGTCATAGACCAAAACGTGGGGGAGGCATGATTCTTGTAGCCTATCATAGATCAACACGTGTCCTACTATTACAGTTGCATTTAGTGTATTATCCCACTCCGCTAGAGGGTTGGGAGCCACGATTCTTCCTTATTCTCTATATAAAGGGGTGGTTGTTTTATTGTACGGGAGATATAGAAGAACATACAAAAATTCTGCCCAATTGCTTTCTCATCTCTTTTCTGCTCTCTTGTAATTTGTACACAATCTTTTTTATAGTACATAACAGTGGACGTAGCTTTTCGTTAACAGAGTAAACCATTATAAATTCTACGTGTGATATTCTACTTTTTACGGCATTATTTATTCTGCTTATTGTACCTTGATCTTGCACATTTATTTGAGCTAATTAGTCCAATTAATGGTGATTTGAGGGTCCAAGTTCTTTGAATAAATGCTAACAAACCCAAATCGGCATTCTCACATTTGACTGTAGATCCATTGTCTACAATAACCTTTATCCAAATACTAATGTGGCTAAGAAGATGTCACATCAACTATCAAGAACTTTTATAGACACAAATTTAGAACCTATATTTAATATATCACGACAGTTGCTTTCGAAATTTTGACTGAAAAATTTGGTACCTAAAGCATCATCTCACAGTAAAAGGAGTCCATATTCACTTGTGGCATTTTTGGGCTCAATTTAACCCCTCAAATCGTCTGATGAATACTGAGAACAATGGGCTCGATTGAGTCCAACTGGAAAGTTTGGACTTACAATGACAACCTGTGAAGTTCTCGGCCTTGCATAATATGAGTTATAAAAATGGAGGAATAAATTAGGTGGTATACCATCACTTTACCGCCGTAGTTGTGTTCTAAAATTTATTTTTGATTTTTTTTATTCATGTCACTTCTCCTAATTAAAAAAACCAAAATATTCTTAGATAACACTTATCTTTACAATCCTTACTCAAAATACTTCGTATCAGTTATATATTTACACTCCTTAAAAATGGTATGTTTAAAACTTTCTTATAAAAATGGTACGATTAAAAATCAATGCACAGAAGAGTTATTTATCAAGTTGACCCAAAAAGATAAGCATCGACCAAGTTCTGCTCGCCTCACAGCCTTATAAATAACCCATTAAAATGGATAGCTAATGACCATATCTTTTTTCTTCTTTGCAATAAACGACTAGATGACATTTGAAAAGTGCGCAATCATATCTACTTCCATTTTTCACTAAAATGAGGACAAGGAGCTCGTTCACGAAGACACGATGAAGACATGGCCTGAAGATCCCACACGTGCTACAGTTTTTTTGAACCACTTTTCTTAATTCAAACCGGTTTACCACACATCCTCCTAGCCTTTCACACCTCAAATAGGGGTAGACTGCTTTAACAAAGGCGTTAGACACATTTGCACATGGACCATAGCAACAATAGCGCTCTTATTTTCTATTAACAGGCGCTCTTGTAATCTTGACTTTACACTCATATTTCCATGGTGTGAAATTTGGCTCCGACAGTGAATATAGCTCAATTCACAAAAGGAATCACTATAAGTCTTTGATCTGGTTATTTATATTTTCACATGTGGCTCCATTCACAAAGTGAATCACTATAAATCTTTCATCTAGTTATTCATATTTTTGCATATTTAAGAACTTGTGATTACCATATATATTGTATATTAATGTTTCATTGTGCTTTAATCAACTCAGCAAAGTTCCATTAATGGTGATTAAGGGCCCTACTTAATCTGTTATTAACCCAATTCGCTAATTTACTTGTTGTTATTTACTTGTTGTTTATTTTGACTGTAGATCCAACGTCTTCAGGTATATTCTGCCTCATGAAAGTGACCACCAATACTGAGCTCTTGGAATGTGCTAATTGTGGGCACTACTGGTGGGAATGATTTTTTTGACATGAAAAACAATTCTTCCTTTTCCGCACATGTAATAGTATAACAAATGTGGTTTAGAGTGATCTAAGGAGAGTGTATAATTCCTGTGCCAGTCAGTGTTGTAACAAAATTCTCCAATCTAGTCTAGGTTGGCAAAAGAGAATCAAGTCTACCTGGTTGCTCACCATCATATCTGACATCATTCTGGAAGTTTAACCAACTCAACTTCTTGATAATATAAGCTAAAAACTTGCATATGACTGTCTAGCAGCATTTCATGGGTCGTTCTTCCTGTCTTTGAATGATTGGCAGGCAATGAATGATATGCTGACTCCAAAATCCAAGAGTCATTGCCTATGAACTATCACGTGAAATAGGGAATGTGAGGCCATCTTTCAGATGGCTCGGTGAGGTTGGACAGAGCCATTTCAGCATGTTTGGACCCAAGACCTGATCAATTATGAGGGCGGATTTAAGATATAATGATGTGCCAATACATGGAGTATCGTGAAGAATTAACAGGCACTTAAACAAAAGTATGGACGGAGAGAGAGATAGATAGATACCATGGTAATATTTCTGTAAGCGCTAATGTTGAAAGGATGCCGATAGTTCTGTCCAGATTTTCTAGCCAGCCACGCTGCCCGTATTCCTTCGTAGTACTGAAAAAAGATCCATTTCTTGTCAGTATCAATAATCCCATTTAAAATCTTCAAACTATAGGCCAAATCTCATTTTGGTACCTGATTTTTAAAATGTCTCAGAACAGAGTCTCGAACTATAAAATTGTCCAAAATTAGTCCTTCTGCTCATCTGACTCTTAAAATCTTGACTAAAAAAGATATGCAAGGACAATGCACTGTTAAGTGGAGGTTAATTTTGTAGTTACATGTAAAGGTACGACTATCAAAAAGGACACCATGCATTTTTTAAGTCAAGATTTTACTTGTTGGACAGACAAAAGGACTAATTTGGGACAACTTAAAACTTTGAGGACTTGTTCTAAGATGTTTTAAAAGTTATGAGACAAAATGAGATTTTCAAAATCTGATTTTGCTATAGCTTGGGGACTAGAAATAGAATTAACCATACCAAAAAGAAGGCAACAGAGAAAAGCAAATCCAATCTTGGAAACTTACTATATAACCTACCTCTATGGTTGTCATGTTGTGAATGATGAGATAGATATGCCAACCCAAGAGAGTACCAAACGTCAAGCTCAAGGAAACCGTCATAACTGCACAAGTAACCTAAAGAAAGAAAAAAGTTTCACTTCGAATGCCCTCAAACAAATGTAGATAACTGATTAAAAGGTATAGTCCGATCCTAAACGTTTAAGATCGGTTCGCTGATATGCATTAGAACAACATAAAAGCTCAAAAACTTTGGAATGTTTGACCAATCAGCCAGCGGGCTCCTAAAACCATGACTCCTAAGCAAGTGAAAAAGCTTAATCTGGAACAATGGTGGGCGAAAAGCTCAAAACCAGTAAGGGAATGACAAACATTCATGGGAACCAATAGGTTGATTAACGTAACCTGGACAATCACTTGCACTCTTAAAATGATACAGATATTAAATCCAAATCTTTTCAGTTATTTCAAAAACTTCAAAAAAGACCATGTTAAACAATTGATCTTATTCAGGATTTATGATGATAACAAGAATTCAAAGCCGATATATCAACGAAACAAACCCAAGCAAATGTGAATACAGAATAAAGTGAATGGCAATGCATGCAAAGAAGAAGAGGTTTAGCCAAAACTCCAGCATGAGTTCTTTACGTACCTTACCTAACTAAATCAATCTCGGTAGGAAAAAAACAAAACAAAATATGTTTCTCGAATTGAACCTTATTAATAGGGGTGAGAAAAACTAAGAATTAACTCACATAAAAAACCTTGAGTGGGACATGGCCACTGAACTTCCAGTCCTTTTGAATCGAGCAACAAATAATCATGACCTGCATATTAACATATTTATGTCATAGCTCAAGAAATATATTATTTATTGATAAGAAAGATTAGAAATAAGCAGATCAGACATACCGTAGAATAGATGCCTCCGATCGTTGCATAGAAGACAAGTACGAAAAAAGTCTTATAGTTCCAATAACCAACACAGTTATTTATCCACATACAATGATGATCCTGCATTGAATTTTGTAGAAAGAATCAATACTTTTACCTCATTAAGTGTCTATACACAAAGTCACAGGTTTTAAACATGATGTCATCTAACCTACCATTCTCAAAACACACCTTCTACAGACTCGGCAATGGTGAGCCCTCGGAGGCTTGTATGTGGAGCACTTATCACAGAGCTTCGATTGCACACTCTGTCAGAAAGAAATTATGAAGACTTTTGAACTTAGATAGTTTAGAAAACCGAAATTTGGCCACCCAAATTATTTTCTTTATAATAAAGATAATCAGAACAGTGCCACTCATGTCCAACAAACAAAAAGAACCAGAAGCTTTGACCGATCGAAGCTTGTGAAGTGAAACCCACCATAAAACTTCATTCATTATTTCTCCTACAACACGTATATTTTCCACTACATTATACTAGCAAAGAATCAAAATGAATTCATCCGAGTGGAATAGATAGAGTACAAAAATCAAGTCTGCAAGCCACCGTTTAAGTTTTAACACCACGCAATTATAAATGCAATTGACTTTGAAATGACTAACATCCTTTATTTTTGAGTTTGACCTCTACAAATTTTGGAGTCGGGCGTAAAATTACTGCTGGCTATGCCAGCAACCACTCTAACATCTGGAGTCCATGTCCATATTTCCTCAATAACTTACTAACTACCAAGCACATAGCCGGCTCAAAGGTGCGGCCACCAGGGCCATGGCCGTGGGTAATAGAGAAATACCCATTTTCGTGATTGTTATTATAAATTTAGCAGCCAAATAAATGAATCCTTAGATTCCAATCTCCTAGGAAGAAAACCACATCTTTTGTTCTTTAAAACAAATCTTTCCACAAGAATCAAATACACTTTTCACTTACCTCAACAGCCAAAATAAACTAAAGTCCTCAACTTCACCTCTCTACCACAGTTTACTCATCAACCCAATTACAAGAAAAAAAAAAAAAAAACAAAACAAAACACGAAAAACCCAGATCATAATTCAAGCAATTGTGTAGAAAAAAGGAAAAAAAAAAAAAAAGAAAAAACCCTTACATTTCTCCTGGTTTCTTCACCAGAAATCCCAATTTCTTCAACATCAGGGACATAAGAAGCTGGAACGTGACCTGGGTCGGTGAGAACACAGACAAAGAAAGAGAAAACGCAGAGAGAGACGAGGAAAGTGAAGATCAAAGCGTTTAGAAATCCAGAAGAGCTGTGCAGCCCAACCCAATCCTCAATAAAAATGAAAACTGTGGAATAATACACGAAACCCACAAACAGAAACACGGAGAGGATTGGAATCGACAGAAATCTCTTGAATTTCGTCATTGATTGAATCTGTGGGTTCTCGCTGGATCGTTTCACAAACACTTACACAGTGTTTTTTTTTTTTAATCAAGCCATTTTTTTCAGCGTCACGAACAATCATTGCGCGTTATTTTTGAGAATTTTGAGTATTCTGCCGTCGTTGGAGACAATTTAAACCCAAGAGTCGGAAGCATTGCTCGAGAACAAGCGACATGTCGTTCTCTATCAAATGTTTGTAATCGTTGCAGTCGAAAATTTGACACCTCCTTATGGCTTGTGCAATATACGTCCTTCGTTTAAAACTTTAGTTATAATTGAGGTTTTAAATTTAAGAGCTGTATTATATTATATGAGTGCTTTACACTCTTAAGAGCTTTTGAGAGTTTTGAATATTCTGCCGTCGTTGGAGAAAATTTAAACCTAAGAGTCGGAAGCATTGCACGAGAACAAGCGACGTGTTGTTCTCTATCAAATGTTTGTAGTCGTTTCAGTCGAGAATTTGACACCTCCGTATCGCTTGTGCAATATACATTTTTCATTGGAAACTTTAGTTATAACTGTGGTTTTAAATTTAAGAGTACTTTACATTAGAGCAATTTTTTTACTTTTTTATTATAGAGCTTTATATTGTTCACAATTATATCTAATGGGTTAGAATAACAGTTTCAAATATTCATGTATACTAGTTCGATGCATAGAGAGATTTTTTTTTTAGGCGACTTATGAGAGAATTGTTTAACTTTAAAATAATTATAAAAGTAAAATATTTCGTAGAATTTGAAAGAACAAAATAAAAAATATACAAGAAAAACATTAGTGTCAGAATTGTTTTGTTTTAATTTTTGTTAATATTGATACTAGATTAGCTCTAAAATTAGTTTGGATATTTTTCCTTGCTTTTATTTTATTTCATTTTCTTTTGTTTTTATTTTCGTTTGAGTTGTTTATTTTTGTTGAGGCACTTTAAGATGTTACAGCAACAAGTGCTCTTGAATTTCATTCAACAAGATTTAGAACCTTTTGATAGTGTTTGGTGGAGATACAATGAATTGCTCAAGGTTTCCTCATCACGGTTTCTCCAACTTCAACTCTTCCTTATGCGCTCCAACTAGATATTAGATTGAAAGTGGAGAATATTACTTTTGGTCTTTCAACTACAATATCAAATTCGCTTAACATAAGCATCTACTTAGCATATCGTCCGGACAAAATAGGCTATTGTAACAAGAACTTGATTGGATCTGAATTGGTGATTGCCTTTACTTTATGCGTAAGCATCTAATGTTTAAGCTTTTGTACTGCGTACATTAACGCAACACATAACTTGTCAATGAAAGTGTATTTTTTTCAGATCCTCTTAGCAAATGGATTAGATAATACAATGGTTTTTCTTGGCCATCATTATCTTGGGCTATGAGGATCCCAACGGCTTCATCACTCGCTACCAAATAGATCAAAATGTCTTTTTGTGGAGATGGCACAACCATGTTTTGTGGGTTTGCAAGTAACTTTTCAATTTCTTTAAAAGCTGACTTATGTTCCAATTTCCACCGATACTATAATACTTTGGTTTGTCAATCGATGAAGAGATCTCATAATACTAGCCAACGCTGGAATAAATCTTCTAAGACAGGAAATTTTTCCAAAGAAGTTTCTAAGCCGCTTGAGATCTTGAGGTGGCTTAATATCTAGTATTCCTTTGCCTTGTCTTCATCAATTCATCCTTATGTACTTTAAATCCCAAGAATTTTCATTCAGATACTTTAAATGCACATTTGGCGGATTCGTTTTTAAGTCATATTATCAACATCTTTTGAATACCCATTTCAGATGTGCTAAACAAGATTCTTTCATTCTTGAATTTCCTACAAGATCATCAACGTAATCATGAATCTTTTCAGTGAAAATGGCAGTCATAGCACGTCAATGAATGGCACCGACATTCTTCACACCAATTGGCATAACAGTATAGTAAAACTTACCGAACGGTGTCTAAACACAGTTTTTTTGGTATCGTTTGTATCAATTGATTTGAATAGAGCCGTTAAATCCATCCATGAATGAGAACATTTCATGCTTAGCTGTAGCATTTATGAGCATGCCCAAATTCAGGAATGGAAAATCATCTCTAGGGCATGCCTTATTCTATTTTCCACCTTGTCTGGTTCTTAATATGGATTCTGCACTCCAACAGCATTCCATTGATACAAAATCAAAGTAATTCCTTTTCTGCAATAAGTTCGCTGCAATATAATGCCTTATTCTTGAATATATATACATAGGTCAGGAGAGATGCGCTCTGATTGCTCTTCATTTGCTTGATCCATGAGGCTTTTTTGCGATCTACAACAAACAACTTGGTGCAAAAAACAGTCACCAATTCTTCCCAAGAGTTAAGGTCGCCTACTGGCAAGTTAACAAACCAAGCATATGCCCGATCCGTAAAAGATTTCAAAAATTCTCTCATTCATAGTTCCTGATCACTGGCATAGACTTCGAGATCATGTAGAAAACTGATAATATGTTCTCTAGCACTTCCTTTCTTTCCATCAAACCTTCTGAACCTAGGATTAGTATAATCCTTTGGGGATGGTTTGGGTGAGAATGTGGCTAGGGTAAGATGGCTGAAGGCCTACTGCTGTTGTCACCTTGCTAGCTTTCTCCGCTTCTTTTTGAAACATATTTTATAGTTCATCTTTAGTGACAAAATCATTTAAAGTTCTAATATCATTTTCTCTAGGTGGGGGATGGTGGGTAATATTTTCACGAATTCCTAACATGGACAGATTTCGACTTCCCCATGCCTGGGTAGCTCTAGGGTATCTATTCTTGTTCCTTTTCTACCTTGGAGAGCCTTTGCACAACTTGTGTTTGTTTCAAACTTTCCAATGTAGTCGTCACACAAGTAACGAATTCATTTTGTTGTGTTGGATTTTTGGTTTCAGATAAATTTTGTGAGTCAGTCATTTTTGACCGTTATGCAAATTCTTCTTCTTCTTCTTCTTCTTCTTCTTCTTCTTCTTCTTCTTTTTTTTGTTTTTTTTGTTTTTGTTTTTTTAACGAAACTAGGAGAATAAAGTTCAGCATGAATGGGAGCTTAAAATCCCTTGTGGAGTTGCCAAAAATGTTTAGGTTTTTTGGGACCGTTTGGTATTGTTTTCAAAATAGGTGAAAATGTTTTTATTTTGAAAAATGAGAATTTTTTAAGA
>CAMOHE010050886.1:0-14362 GCA_946598075.1 Artocarpus hirsutus | reverse complement strand
ACTTCCCCATGCCTGGGTAGCTCTAGGGTATCTATTCTTGTTCCTTTTTCTACCTTGGAGAGCCTTTGCACAACTTGTGTTTGTTTCAAACTTTCCAATGTAGTCGTCACACAAGTAAGGAATTCATTTTGTTGTGTTGGATTTTTGGTTTCAGATAAATTTTGTGAGTCAGTCATTTTTGACTATTATGCATATTCTTTTTTTATTTATTTATTTTTTACGAAACTAGGAGAATAAAGTTTAGCATGAATGGGAGCTTAAAATCCCTTGTGGAGTTGCCAAAAATGTTTAGGTTCTTTGGGGGCCGTTTGGTATTGTTTTCAAAATAGGTGAAAATGTTTTTATTTTAAAAAATGAGAATTTTTTAAGAATTATACTGAGAGCGTTTTTAAAATTTTTGCCTCGAAAAACATACGAAAACATTTCCAAAAATTTTGAGAACAGAAACAAACAGAGCTTTCGTTTTCAAAGATTAAAAATAAATAGAAATTAAGGAATAAAAAAACTCAAAGAAATAAAAAATAAAAACAATAGCTGTGATTAAAAGAACCCTTCCTATATATTAATAATTGGGACAGACAGTCACAATTACAATTACACTTCCTATAGGATAAATTATTAGAGTAGGCGGTCGCTAGAAGGACAGCTCTTCCAACCAGTTAGGTGAAAAAACAGGTGGTTCAATAATGCTACCTTGTGTCCAGTTAGCAGCTAATTGCAAAAGATAACAGTTAACAATAATAATGTAAGTTAACAAAAAAAAAAGATAAATATATATATGTATATGTTTAGATGACGATTATATGTATATATATTAATAAATATGCATATTTATCTGGCTTAATATGCTAGCCAGTTAAAAAGCAAACTCTACAATGTTTGATACTAGACTCAATAAGCATAGAGTGCCTATCAAATATTGATATATATAAAATATCCTTTTTGAGAAAAGAAAGCACTTTTGAGATATTAGAGCAAACCTTCGAGAGTAACATATAGAAGTTCGGTTTTCAATGCAAACTCCTCCGATTGATTATTTTATTTAAGAGAATATGTACAAGGAGAGAAACTCTCTAAACAGTAAGAAAATTAGAAAAAGGACAGATTGGCACACAACCGAATTGTCTTTACTTTTTCTTCCTTGACAGTTTTGATTGAAGATAATGAAGAGATACTTTTGGCTTGATATCTTCTTCTTTTTTTTTTTTTGGTCTTCTCCATCTCCAAGCCCAACTGAGGCTTTCATAAAGATATACTTTGGACGGTGCTTCATTCTAAGGTTTAAAGGGACACTAATTCTTTCCAGCCCCAAGCCACGTTGTAAAGCCTATCCATAGCGACTATCATATGTAAACAAGTAAGATGCGTATAACCATGCTTTTATGTGAATTACACAAATATTTGGTATCTATATATCCAACCAACTTTGATTTTAATTAACAATCATTTTAGAGATTCCACAAAGCTATTGAAGTACTTGTTTAACATTACTCCAATGTCTTTGTTAATTATATCAAGTCTTGTGCACTTAGCAAGAGACATTAGTGCATCAATAGAACCAATATGTTATAATGACCAAGAAAATTCTAGAATTTAATATAATAATTTACACATTTAAGTCATTGATTTTCTTACAAAATATCATGTTTTGATTTTTGTGGTTGAAGGATTTATGGAATTAATATATAAATTCCAAAGGTCTATAGTAGATATTAAAGTTAAATTTATTTTTTGTGACCATATAATTCAGTTGATAATTCTTATCGTGATTTAATGTGTAAGAAATTTCAATCCATAAGTAACTTGAGAATTTGATTTATAAGAGTTTTAAGTGCAGTACTATGTTAATAGTGTGCTAAGAAACACTCTAATACACAATAAGTCCCTATTTGCCTATTTGTTAGAATCAGAGTTATGAAAGTAGTATTTTGTAAAAAATGCTATCTGAGCTTGATAATTGACACTATTTGAAGATCACCGTTTTTGAGACATGCTTAGAAAAAGTCAAGTCTAAGTTTTATTCAATCTAGAAATAGCTTTAAGATTGATAACAGACTAATTTTATTATGCAATTAAGTATTAATATTGTAAAGAAGGGTGACAAGAATTAACTCTTGGAATAATGAAAAACTAGGTCTAGTTTTGACTAAAGAATGAAGCTATTTTCCCTCCTTCTCTCTTAACCATGGGCGCCATTCCTTAAGCTTTCTTAGGCCAAGTTTTGACTCAATTAAGTGTTCATGAAACCCATTTAGCTCTTCATGAGAAACCAAGAGTGATTAACTCCAATGTCTATAATTAGAAGCACCCATAATTAAGGCTCATTTTTGGCCATTTCTTCCCCCTTTCTTCAAGCCAACAAGCAGTCCTCTCTCAAGCCCTCTTTCTCAAAATTTTCCATTCTCACACTTACAAAAATCTAACTAAAATCAAGATGAAAAGAAGGAGGAATAGGAGGAGTACTCAAGGGATATTCTTCAAAGGTACTAAGCTTTTAACCTTTTATTTTAAGTTTAGTGTATTTTATAGTTGTTGATGATTGTGGCATGTAAATAAAGGTTTATTTATGTATTCGTAAGTTTAAGTTATGTCTGTTTAAAGTTATGTAAGTTTAAGCATGTTTGGTCTAGGTTTAGTTGTGGTTTTCAAGCAACAAATTTTCCCGCATAGTTTATACTAAATTACAAATCTTTATGGGTGATTTCGAGGTTTTCACAACCACGAAACTTTTAAGTCTTGATGCTTTGAAAAAATTCCCATAACTAAGGTTTTTTGTGATTCCGACTCTAAGATAAAGTTTCGTACTATTTTAAAAAATTGCTCCAAAAACAATTTTCAAGCATGACAGGCATTGTTTTGACCAAAACAGGCCTCTTAGAGGCTGAATCATAATTTTTACGCAGCACAAAAATTTTAGATCTCAAAAAAATGAAAAACTTCATGAAAATTTTTACGATTTCACCTGTACGACAATGTTATAGGTAGATTTTTGAAACTCTACAGTTTATATTCGAAAAACAATGCAGTTTTTTATTTTAGCAAAAACAAGTCCAAATCATGATTTTTGCAAAACACGAAAGTTTTAAACCTCTACAAAACAAAGAACTTTCATGAAGAACGTTTGTTAAGATTTTGTCTCTAAAACAGACTTCGAAATAGATTTTAAAACCAATTAAACTTTGTTTATAGAAAATTGTCTAATTCAGTCAAGTTTGATAAATTACTGAATATGGACATGTTGGAGAAAGAACATGGGATTTTGAAAAACACAAAAGTTCAAGATCATGTCGAAATGAGAAACTTTCATGAATAAAGTGCCTATACGATACTAGTTTTAAACAAAAAAATAAAAACAAATATTTAGGGGTAGAATTACAATTTACGACCAATAAAGGAATTGTATAGCTCAAAAGAGCATATAGTTTATGGTTTTATCGAATTTGGACTCTATTTTAAGATAATTTTTGACGCGAAATTTATATATACAAAATATAGATTCTCTTAACAAATTTTAATGGATTACGGGACTTGTAAGGCCCGTTTGATATTGTTTTTAAAATAAGTGAATATGTTTTTGTTTTGAAAAATGAGAATTTTTTAAAAACTATGATAAGAGTGTTTCTAAAATTTTTGCCTCAAAAAACGTACGAAAACATTTTTAGAAATTTTAAGAACAAAAACAAACGGGGCCGTAGAAACTATAAATACCAGGCCCATAATGTTACGATGCCAATTATAGGCCCAACACCTATACAAATTCAAAAGCCATTTCTCATATCAAAGTTCTGTTGGTTTAGAGTTTAGATCACTGTAAGACTGTAACACCCATGCATTTTAACTACATTAAAAATGCAATAATTTAAAGATTATATTAAAACAAAAATACAGTTTAAAGAAAAATACAGTATAATAATATAAGAAATTATACGGTTTTAGAATAATGCAGTGTGAGGAAGTACATCAATAAAGTTATACAGTATAAAAATTACACTACAAAAGTAATACAATGTAGGAATTGGACTATTTAAGCATAAGTAGTATAAAAATTAGACTGTTTAAGTTAAAGCGGTATAGGAATAATACTGTTTGGAGAATATGGATGAATAAAGAATAATGTAACAGTATAGAGAATGTACCAGCAGTATAAGCAAAATACTGTCAGTATAAATTAGACTATATAAAGTTAGATAATATTGAAATTTTATTATGTAATAGGTGAAAATAAGTGTGAAAGGTAATGAGACCTCATAAACTGTATGAAAAATAATACCGACAGTATAGAAAAAATATTGTTAGTATAAACTTGGACTGCGTAAAAAGTTTGGTAGATACCCAATGGATTTTGATTGAGCCACCACATCATGAAATGTGGCCCAATCACATTTGGCCACCCAAAGTAACCTAATTGATTACCAAGTGACTCATCACCTTTTTATTAAAAAAAAGAAAAGAAAAGAAAAAAAAAAGGTAAATCAATGTATCATATAAGGGACCAAATGTCTCCAACGTGGAAGAAAAAAAGAAAAGAAGAGAGAGTGAAATGTGAAACGAAGGAAAGAAAGAAAGGAAGGAAGGAAGGAACAAAGAAAGAAAGAAAAATAATATGCTCCATGTTTCTCCCAAGAAACCGTTCCCCCCTAGCAATTCTTTTGCAAAAATTGTAATGAATTCCATGCTCCAAGTCATGTTCAAAGTAAGTTCAAGACTAGAAGCTCAAAGATTTCACCAATTTTAAGGTAAAATCCAAACTTTACCCTAAGTTTTCTAGGGCTTTTGTTGAAGTTTTGATGAAATTTTTATGCTGTGGTATGGGCTTGATGTCAAGGGAATTTGGAAGCTTTCAAGTGCTAAAAGTGAGGACAAGCACTTGGGAATGATAAGGTAAAATCCTAGCCCCACAAGCTTTGTTAAAGTTTGTATTTTTTATGCATACAAAGTGTTTGATGAAATGTTTAAACCATGGCATATAACATAGACAATATGGCCTAATTATTTTATGTTATATGTTGATGGTGATGATAATGAAAAGAAGAAAGCAAGGGTTTTAATGAAATTTCAAAAGGGACTAAATTGCAAAGAAAAAAGAATTCTCGGTAGATTTAAAAATCAGCCAAAAACTCCCTCTAAACGTTGGAATTTCAAAAAAGTTACAGCACAAAAGTTGTAGAACTCGTCCAAACTATTAGGATAGCACATATAGTTTTTCAAAATTCTATCCGGTTTAGAAGTTATGAATTTTACGAAATTTTGGACACAAAATTTCAAGAAATGAAAACGTTATGAAAAGTTTAGAATTCGACCATGATGCTTTTGTAAGTTTTATTCATTGTGAGAAACTAAACGTTTTTTTATAAATTGGTCCTTTTTTGTTATGAGCGCAAAAATATAAATATTTTTGTATTTTGGACCAAAATCGTAAAATTGTGTAAAAACTAAGTTTTCAGTTTTCACTAGGAAATGTTGGTTTCCTACACTGTTGTAGGCAATAACTATCATAGATGCTGAGTTTTAAAGGATTCAAAGTTTAGGCAAGGAAAGAATGAAAGAAAAATATATTAAAGGCAAAATGGTCATTTTGCGAAAATGGTCAAAACTAACTCGAAGCGCTTGATATCGGTAAAATGCTCCTTAGCGGGAACTTTTTCGTAATATGTAGGTAATAGAACAGTAAAGTTAAGCAATGAGTTTTATAAAGTTAGGAAAATTGACGAAAAACCCGCCAAGGGTAAAATCGTCATTAGCAAAGAAACAGCTAGAACAGAGTCGAACATTCTGATTTAGCAAAACGTTCTTAGACGAGAAATGTTCCATAATATATTAAGTAACGAAACCGCCAATGAGACGGGAAGTTTAACTAAGGGACGCTTAAGAACAAAGGTAACCCGGTGAGTTACAAAGTCAAAATAAAGAAAGAAATGGTAACCTAGTGGGTTATATAATTAAAAGGAAAAGTAACCCCGGTGGGTTACAAAGCTCAGTGAAAGAAAGGTAAACCGATGGTTTATAAATTAAGCAAAAAGAGGGATAAACCAACATATACCAAGTTATGAAAAAAAGAATGAATGAATGTTTAGTGTTTAAGTTTTATTATTAATCGAGTAGATTGATAAAAGAAAAGTTAACTAATTAGTCAAGTGTCGTATGATCAGGACACAGAGGCCAACTAGTGGAAGGAATGAGACAAGAACGAAATAGATAACGTTAGAGCTAAGTCTAGGTAAGTTTCAAACCTCACATACAGCATGAAGTAAATGATTTTTAAATATTTATGTATACGTTTATAAATGACTTTGCAATTATTATGCAAGTTTCTTTTAAAGTATATTTGCATTTATTATGCAAAAATTTTTAAAGATTCAAAGTAAGATTTGCAATGAATTTACAACTGTATGTTTAAAGTCTATTTGTATATTGATATGCATAATATTTTTAAAAGTTCAAGTTATGATTTTCAAAGTATTTAAAGTATGTTTTACATTTTGATAATGCATAATGTTTAATAATTTAAGTTATAAGTTTTATGATTCATTTGTTATGTAATAAGTTTTAGAATAAAAGTTATGATTTGCAAAATGTGTTTACGTTTTATATTGCGTTTGTTATGCAATAAGTTGCATTTGTTATGCAATAGGTTTTAGAGTATAAGATATGATTTACAAAGGTGTTTGCATATGATATGTTAGCATTTGTTATGCTTATTAACGTTAAAAAGAAGGTAAAGCGTAGACGATAAAAAAAAGTATCGTACCAACCTCTTTGTTGTGAGATAGTGAATGTAAAGTTAAAGTTTAACCTCTTAAATGCGAGGCACATGACCTCGATGTTCGATGGTCTCAAGTCTTCCGTAAGAAAAGCATCATGTTTAAGATCTCATGATTAATGATATTGGTACGAGCACGAAAGTAAAATAAGAAAAGTTAAAATAAGATACGAAAAGATAAGAAACAAGGATAGAGTTAAAGTAAGATAAGAAAAGTTAAAGAATAAAGGTAGAAAGTTAAACTAAGAAAAAAATGTTCATAAAATGCTCATAATTGAAGTTCATAATTGAGCATAATAGGATAATGCATTTTAATTTTGCTGGTATTCCTTGTTATGAAATGTTATATGTTATGTTTATGAAAAACATTTTAGATAATGTTTATGATAAAAGTTTATGAAAAATATTTTTATGTTTTCAAGGAAAAGTTTATGATGAACGTTTATAAAAACGTTTCAGAAATGTTTAATGAAAAATATTTATGAAAAATATTTTAAGTTAATAATTTTTATGAGAAAAGTTTTTAAAGCATGTTTAAATGATTTGTGAGAATACGTTTGAACTTATTGAGCGAAAGCTCATTAAAAGTTTCTTCATGCTATAGGCAGTTTTATAGGTGATTAGTAGGACCCGTTAGAAAAGTTGGGTGCTGCAGAAGATAGCTGCAAAGATTTGGGTATGGATACCACCATGGTTTGCTTCTGCTGCTCAAAGAAAAGGTTTTTTATTATTTAATGTAATGCTTTCAAAGTTTTAAGAAAATCAAAGTTTTTAAGAAATGTTTTTAAAGTTTTACGACATATTTACAAAATATTTTATCTTCTTATAAAGTTAAGTTTTAACTATGTTTTAGTAAATGTTTCTTAATAAGTTTAAAGAAACGATTTGAAATAGTTTTAAAGGATAATGTTAAGCAATGTTTGGACTTGAATAGCAGAAAAAATCGCATCAGTTTTTAAATACGTTTTAAAGAATGTTAAAGGAAAAAAAATTATTTTAGTATTTTTCTTACTAAGTAAGATTACTGTTTAAGTGATGATGTTTCAAGTAAGTAAAGTGACTGTCCGAAAAAGCGAGTCGTCACAAAGACTCTTCTATATTTAATGGACTATATTGGGCTTATTGAAATGAATAGTTATCAAATATGGGCTTATAAGCCCAAAAATACTTTTTATATTCAAATGGACCTTTTATACAATTATGATACCTTGTAAGCAAAGGACACTGTTAAAACCCAAATCAAGATACCTACCAATAGTCTCACTTGACTTTTTAAACCTATTATGGTTGTTCGAATCTTCATACTATGAGCAAGTATATGTAAAAAACAAACAAACTTTCTCCTCAAGAGTTATCAATCTGTCCTCCTTTATCCTCCAATGCCGTCGAAGTAGCTCACACAACAGACAAAATGTTCTCCTATTCATTTGAAGTTGGTTTACACTTTCTATATCATTAGTACGAATATAACTATCTAATACATTCAAGCAAGTCTCATGATTTACAAATATACGATTTTTAAGCATACATCTATTGTAATGTTTTTGAATCATAGTATAAGCATTAATCAAAACCAAACAATGCAACATAATTCTCCTCATGCGCATATTGCTTCACAAATACAAAAATATCAATCTCGTCCATATGTATCGAAACAACAATAAAAATAAAGAAACTTGGGAAAAGAAAAAAGAAAAACGATAAAAATATCATCTTTAATCAACTTCAAAAAAAGAAAATGGCTTGTAGATATAACAACCAAATGATTACTAGATTTCTTAAAACTTTTAGACATCAATGAATTAGATTAAAGGGAGCATGTCTCTTCATTCGAACAATTCCAACTTTTGGCAACAAAAAAGTAGCAAAAAAAAAAAAGAGCAGATTAAGCACCTAAATAATTACTTCTAAGAAAACAAATAAAATAAAATCTTACAACAAATAAATAAAAAAGAAAAACAGAGAATTCCTAAACTCTATACGATTCATATATTCATTATGTACTAGACCTTTTTTTGTTTACAAATTTCTCAAAAATTGAAGAACTAGAACTAGTCAAATACCCAATAGTCTATAACCAACATATCAAACTAATGAAAAAAAAAAAAAAAGAGATAAAAGATCAAACACAAAAGAGAAAAAAAATATGCAGATGAATCCAACAGAAAATAAAGCAAACACAAATGAAAAACCAAAGACAAAAGATGCAATAGATCAAGAGGCAAACTCAAATAAAAGAAAAACAAAAATAGAAGTAAAGATAATCATAATATCCCTGAAAGATTCAAAGAGGAAAAAAAACTGTAGATTAGAGCCAAACACAAAGAAAAGAAGAGAGAATTCGCAAAAAAGGCCAAAAAAAAACCTAATTAAGCAAATGACCTCCTATTTTTTAAATTAAAAAATGGGTTTTTTCTGAGCACCAAAACTGTCCCAATTTTTTTCACAGAAAAGAGGAAAATGACTGTATTGAAGAGAGGAATCTAAATATGGTGTCAAAAAAAAAAATAGAACTATTTTGATGTCTAAAAAGCTAGTTTTGTAATGTCTAAAAAAAAAAAAAAAGGACCATTGACCCAAAATTTTTTTCTCAAAAGTCTCTTTTTAAAAGTACCCCAGAAAAGAAACATCAAGAATAGGAATAATCCTCATAACATAACAAATATTCAAAGGAGGGGAGAAGAAATACAAACCTAGTTTGTGCAGTTCAACGGAGACCCACGCGAATGGAGAGACGAAGACCGGCAAGAATCTGCGAGAGACCCACTTAAATAGAAGAGAGAAGACAGAGGAAGCAGGACCCACAGGAATTCGGAAGAGAAGACTAAACATCAGAGACTCATGAGAATCGAAGAGAGGAATACCCACGCAATTCAAAGGAAGACAAAAATTATTGAGCTTTAGGGAGAATACGCGAGTTTGAGTGGTACATTTTCCAATCCTTTCCTTGGTACTAATAATCTCACCCTTTTTTTGGGAGATTGGTAACATTATAGGTATTTAAAATGTGATTAAAATTATTTTTATTATAATATTTAAAAATTTTATATTATAATAGTTTTTTTATTATTAGATTTATCTTATTATAACTACAAAAGTAGCCTAACTATAACTACCAAACATCTTTTATAAAACAAGAGACTATCTTCAGTCAACGGCTTATTTGGCCAGTCAAAAATTTTCACCAAAAATGGGATAAGGATAATAATCCTTATCCTAGTCATAATCTGGTATAACAAACGTGGCCTTGAAGAAGTGATCTGTCCGTTGCTGATGGGCATTTAGTTCTTCACATTTCATTGGTATTTTTATTTTACTCTTTTACGATGGGCATTTTATCTGGTTGTAATCATGTTGGAAGTGGAAGTAACAAAAACCTTAGCCCTAGTTTTGCCAAATTTTTAGAATCGGTACACTACATAAGGATTGATTAATGCTGAATGTGTACAGGCAAGAAATAAGTTGTACATATATATATATATATATATATATTATATTGTGCACTATGTATTAATTTGTTCTCCAGAAAATTATTTCAATCTTACATTTGGTGGACTCGTATTGGTTTATAATATATGGATATGTTTGACACACCGTATTATATCGTATTGTATTGTATTATATACAAAAAATACAATACAATTTAATATAATACGATACAATACAGTATGCTAAATAAGCCCTAAGAGGACAGACGTAGCTTTTAAAACTGTGATTTGCTCAAATCTAAATTGTTTTAAACATACTCAGTTTCTTACCAATTCTGGTGTATTTACCTCTTGTTTGGTAGTTATAGTTTCCACCACTTTCACGGTTGTAAATAGTATAAAGTTTATACATGCTACAATATCAATAAAAAAAATCAATACAATATAAAATTTTTACATATTACAATAAAAATAATTTTAATCAAAGATTCTAACTATCTTGTTGGACACGTTCTATTATGCACCCTTACACCCTGCAGTTGGATGTTTTGGAAAAGATGATGGCAACAGACATTAGCTTTCTATTTTCTCCTGGGTTCCCCTTTAGGCGTTTCGAGAAAGTGCATTTGCGAAATAGATCGCAGTAAGCCGATGGGTACGACTGTGGATATATACAATCATGTGCATGTTCGCTGCTTTCAAGGAATTGTCGTCATGTGAAGAGGTACTACGTACTGTTTGCCACATATCTATTTTCTGTAGATGCATGGAACGATACAATGATATTCATAACCCAGGGTTTTGTTGGTTAACGATAATTTTGTGTACGCTTTTCACGGTGTCCTTTTGCGTCGTGCATTGCTTGATTGTTTTATATCGTGTGCGCCCAAGGATCAAAATGCCTGCCATATATTTCTACCATAATATTTATTTTTTAAAGTCTTAACATAAATATAAAATAAAAAAGGGTTTCTTTTAAGATGTCTATAAAATATTTATAATATCTATAAATATCTATAATGTCTACAAATATTTAAAATATTTCTTGAAATTTCTACAAAATGTGATGCGAAATTGTTCTTGCATAAAAATTAATTTTCTAGAAATTTATAAATTTTTTAATAAAATGTAACTAATATTTTAAATTTAAAAATAATAAAAAAGTATTTACTAAGACTTATTTCTTCTTTAAATAATTTTTGCTTTTAAAATAAATGTATAGACATGTATGGTACATTTTTACTTTTTTGCCTTCTAGTGTCAATTATTGTTGCTTTTCTTATAAAATAATAAAAATAAAAGACAAAATCGTTCTCTATAAGAGATGATACCTGAGCTTCGCTGCCAGTGCGCAACCAAAAACTAATAAACTATATACATGAAAATTTCATTTTGTTGAACAAATTTTTATAACATGATTTCTGTTATTTTAGTATATTTTAAAATAGCAAAATGTAGTATTCAATGCAAAATAATTTTGGATATTATAATTAAGGAATGAAGAATTTATGATATTTAAATGTTGTTAAGTTAAAGCTAAATGATAAACTTTGAAATAAATATAAAAAACTTTATCTGTAATGTCTAAATATTTTAAGCTTAAACCTAAATCGAAGAAGCCATACCACACATATCAATAATAAATTGTTTACTTTAATTTGATTTTCCTCTAAAACATCAAACTGTCTATAAAAATTATTTTTGGTTTGGTCGATGATTTAAATAAAAATCAGCGACCGAACCAACCATGAACACCTCGATCAGCAAACAAACTGATACAACGCCCAACTTGTGATTCTATGATAAGTAAATTAAATAGCTTAAGCAGTCAAGTGTAACTTGTGGAAGGGTTCAAAATGGGAGATCTTAGATTGTTACTGGCCTTGTTCACCATTACAATGACCGCCGTGAGCTCGAAATTTATCATGTAATAAAAATTCAAGTTATTCATTCTAAAAATCGCTCATTGGCAGAGCAACTAGGAATGTAACAATTTAACTTGTAAGTTTAGTTACTAGACAATGATCTTAATTATAATACTAAATTTATGTAAGATACATGATTCCAAATTTTAAAAGCATGAAGCATTTCAGATTTTCAAATAACCCTATCCTAACCCTCATTTTCTCTTTCTTCTTCTCTTTTCTCCATTTCACCTCACTGACTCTCTTCTTGCTCTCCCCTCTCTCAAACGATGCCACTTTTTCTATCACTCGTAGGAGCTGAACATCTTCGCCTCACTCCTTGCCTCGTCTCAGTGCTCTACACCGACCTCGCAATCCATCTCATGATATCGATCTACAACTGATTTGTCGATCTTGGTCACCGATAATCATCCTTTTTGCATTGATCTTTATCATTGATTTCTACACACTGCTATGTTTGTTCATTCCAACCCCAATGAGAAGGGAAAGGAGAAGGAGGGAAAGGAGAAATAGATAAAACCCTACATAGTTTTTGTCAAAATGGTCCTTTTGGTGTCAAAATGTCTTTTTGTTAGTGGATCAAATAATTAAAAAAAAAAAGTGGAGTGAATACAATTATGGACTAGAAAAGTGGTAGTGGACCTAGATTAACACTAGTACAAAATGTGGATTCCACGACGGCTATAAACCGTCATGGAAAAATTTCATGACGGTTAAAAAACCGTCGTGGAAACTTCTGTCGTAGAACAAGACCGAGTTTTCACGACGGTTTTTTAAAAAACCATCGTGAAAAATTAACGTTCCCCTAAAAAAAAAATCTCCAAACATGTGGACCGTTGTGAAAAATTTGTATTTCCCTAAAAAAAAATCTCCAAACATGTGGACCGTCGTGAAAAATTTGTATTCCCCTAAAAAAAAATCTCCAAACATGTGGACCGTCGTGAAAAATTTATATTCCTCTAAAAAAAAACTAAAAAAAAAGAGTATCACAATAATACTTAGACATCACAAACACATAAAAAGTAACCTATTCTCACACCAAAATGCTAAATGTTGTTCAAAGTTCTTTCAAATACCAAATACAAGTAACACATACTAAATGGCAAAAAATAAATTAATATAACTAATATTAAAACTAAAACTAAAGGTAAATAACACTAAAATAACCAAATAATGCTAAGTTTAGAACTAACAATAATACTAAAACTAAAAGTAATGGTTTGAAATTTACCAAAGGCGATGGAGTTGGTGGAACGACAAAGGACGAGTCGAACGATGGTGAAGTCGGTAGAACGTCAATGGATGAGGATGAACGGTGGCGAATGGCATCAGGTTTGTTAGGTAGGTCATGGAGAGAGTGATAGAGGAATGTCAAAGTCGGTGGAATGCCGTGGGGGTTGGGTTAATCGGTGGCTAGGTCGTGGGAGAGGAGTTAGAGAGAGAAAGGGGTTTGAGAGTTAGTGGGTTTGAGTTAGAGAAATTTTGAATAAATAAGGAAAGCCATGTCGTTGACACGGGATTAAATATTGGAGGGATACTAAAAATTTTAAACATGCGAGACATTTCACAACGGTTTTTACTAAAAAACCCGTCGTGAAAGCCTTGGTACGTATCTTTCACGATGATTTTTATAAAAACCGTCGTGAAAAGTCCCAAGGTTTGAATTTTTTAGTATCCCGCCTAAATTTAACCTTTGTAAAAGATTAAATTTTTGAGACTACTAAAAATTTTAAACATGTAGAACATTTCATGATGGTTTTTATTAAAAACCGTAATGGAAGCCTTGGTACCTTTCACGATGGTTTTTAGTAAAAACCGTCGTGAAAGGTCTTCCACGACGATTTTTACAAAAACCATCGTGAAAGACCCCAAGGTTTGAAAATTTTAGTTTCCCGCCCAAATTTAACCTTCGTGAAAGATTAATTTTTGGCAGGCTATTAAAAATTTCAAATATGCAAAACCTTCTACGACGGTTTTTATAAAAACCGTCTTGAAAGATTAAATTGGACGAAATACTAAAAATTTCAAACCTCGGACCTTCCACGACGGTTTTTATAAAAACCGTCATGAAAAGTTTCGAGGTTTGAATTTTTTAGTATCCTGCCTAAATTTAACTTTCGTGAAAAATTAAATTTTGACGACTACTAAAAATTTTAAACATGTAGAACATTTCACGACAGTTTTTACTAAAAACCATCGTCGAAGCCTTACCTTTCACGACGGTTTTTACTAAAAACCGTCGTGGAAGG